>OZ023157.1:24776850-24921850 GCA_963678695.2 Diplodus puntazzo | reverse complement strand
GTTTTAATTAGTAGGAATTAGAGCGTAGATATCCAACCACAACCAACAGGGTTCGGACAAAATTTAGAAATGATGGTGCTATCAAGTTCTTGCAGTGAAAATATAGGCCAGAAATAAATGAATAGCCTGTAAGTGTTATTAAATGACGACTGATAACAAGTGATGGGCCTACAGTGTGTTGGGGTTTCAGTCCTGTGAAGTGGTTGTCATGTACGTGACACAGGCTATTTGTCAGTTTCTCAGGCAGCAAACGTTCATGTGGGACTCTGCGTGACAGGATAACACAAACTCAGTGCTTCAGCTTACATCGTCTGTGACGGGCTCGAAAACAAACAGCCTGTTGAGTTCAGACCGGGCTCGGTTGCTACTCTCTCGGACTCGGTCTGGTTAGGACAGAAGAATGCTGCCAGAGTGGGGATGGGATGTTCCTCTGTGTCGCTGTGATTCAGTTTGGTGCAACATTTCAGGTCTGACTAACACAAGCTCTTATCACATGTGAAGTTTTTAGCTGCAGTAATTACAGCAGAGCTGCAGCAATGGCCACAATGACCAAAGAGAAATATAATCTATACATGTATTTAGAGTTGAATCAATTAGTTGAGTATTTGATTAGATGATCACAGTAGAAGTGCGTAATTTTTCATAATTAATTTTGTTATGGTCATTATTATTCATGCTACAGTCGTGGCTCTAGGTATAGCAGTGTTGGTCCACCACTTTGGTCCAGACTGAAAAAGCTCAACAACAAGAGAATGGATTCAGAAGAGTTCGTACATTCATTCATGGTGTCCAGAGGATGAATCCTAAAGACCGTGGTGAGCCCCGGCTTTTCTTCCAGCCCCACCAGCAATTTCATACTTGTAGTTTTGAGTGAAATTTCTTGGCCTATTGGATGGATTGCCATGGACTTTGGCCAAAACATTCATGTCCACCTGAGGATGAATATATAAAATGACCCCTTAACAGTTTTACCTGGTGCCATCATCAGGTCAAAACTTTTCATTTGTACAGCGCCTTTTTTTTATCATCACCAACGACATGAAAAACTTAAAGGTACGATATGTAACAATTAGTTTTGAACACTCAAAAATGAACTAAAATAATGGAGAGAATGCACAGAAACAGCGGTATTAAAGACATTCGTGTCTTGTGTTGCAAAGATGTCTTCTGACGTTAGTATGCTAACCAGCTAGACCCGGCCTGTCCTGTCTTGTACTACCACTTTGTGCAAGAGATGCCACTTAAGCTAACCAGCTGACGGCAACTACAGTTAACAGCAATGAGCGGTGACTCTGATCACACGCTTTACCCATTTGCTTGGTGTGATTTCGACAGGTGGCTAATTCTTACAGACTCTCCTTGTTGCAACTTTAAGACCTTTCAGTCTCAGTAGTTTCAGCTTCTAAAATATGAGGAATTACTGTTTTTCATCTTCTCTGATAGCCAGTTGAATGTTTTTGTGTTTTCCACTGTTGTCTGGAATACTTAGGCGATAAACTATGTGTGCTTTGGGAAACTGTGATTTGGGGAATGGAGCTGCATTTTCCACTTTCTTCTGACATTTAAAGACCAAACTCATAATCAACGAATCAAGGCAATAATTAACATATTGAATGGTCGTATTAATGTCACTGTTCACAGTACCAGCAGTCAGTGTCAACTCTACACAGTGCAGGCATCTTTACGCACAGTGGGGTGTTAAAAAGGTTAAATGGAAATGACAGACTTTTCCAGAAAAGACACAAAACACTTGATCAGTGTCTGAGTGTGCTGGCGTTTTTTTACCTCTGTAAATGAACATCAGAGTCTCCCACAAGCACATACACAGGAGGGGGTCCTTCACCACCAGACGGGAGAGGCGTCCTGTCAGATGCCCCTCTGATCGCGGCAAGTCATCAATTATCCCGCCGTCCCAGGTGGAGAGCAGTGAGTGGGGACCTCCGTCTCGCTCTCGGCAAACACACCGTGACTGGGGACGCTCCCTGTCCAACGCAGAGATGAAACTCAGCACAAAAAACCTTCACATTCACACGAAAGAGGAGTTTGCAGAGAGCAGGCTGAGTGCCCGCAGGCAAACAGGCTCAGGTGGTGAAAAAACGTGTTAAGCTCCATCCTGGGAATGAGCCAGTATCTCTCCTACCTGGTCTTGGGCCCAAGGAGCAGCTGTCTGAAGTAGGGGCTGACAGCACACAGCACAGCAGCGTGCGCCCACCCCAGCTCCTTCCCAGAGTCCCCAGCGTAGAAAGCCACATCGGCGAACTGCACGCCGCGCTCCAACAACCACTGCATGTCCTGGGAGAAGCTGGACTCCTCTACTCGGATAGGTGGGAGACGTGCTGAATGTGGGGGGGATGGAGGATGAGCTGTGTTAATGACTAATCAGGGCTGAAAATCCTCCATATTCAGTCCGGTCAAAGCAGCCCAGTAGTGCTGTAATTTGCACTGACATGTCCTCAGTCTGCATTGTCTACTTTTACTAGAGATTTACCCGTTTTTCTGACAGCGACTTTTGACAACTCAGAGACAAACGGGCTTCAGTACGGGCGTGTGGAGGGAGTGACAGCGACAGCAATTGTGCAGTGAGATGTTTTAGGCAAGAAAGAGCGAGCTGAGAGAGACCAAGGTCTCCCTGCCCTTTCGCTCAACTTAGAAAGAACGCTTCTAGATATGTTTGTCTTTGCACTAATGACAGACCTGCAAACATGCAGACCGAGGCCGCTGCACTGGAAGAGACTGTCACGACAGTCTGCTCAACAAAGGACTTGTCCCTGCTTTTTCTTTAAATCTCGAGGGACTGACACCAAAATGTGACATTTAGTAGGTATGTCTTGGTTGTAGAAAAACATCAACGCACGTCAAAAAGCTTATTTTCGATAAGGTTAATGTTTTAAGAAGATGTGCAGAAAACCGGGACAAAAAAAAAACATACTGCAGTACTGGGAAAGCTGTCTGGAGCAACAACCTGTGGAGACATGTTTTTATGAAAGAAAAAAGAGAGAAGGAGATAAAAACTGTGTTCTGTGAAGCATGCAATGATAAATTTAGATAAAGGAAAGTAAAGGAAGTGTGTCTGGAGGTTTGTTGGACAAATCGCGGTCCTATCGAGCTCCTGCTCATGCTGAATACGCGCTGCTCCTCTGAGGACCTCATCTCCTTTTTAATGGCTGCCCAGATTTTGCCGTGCAAGCGGTGCTGTTCCTGGAGCAGTGCGCGTCATATTTAATGCAAACTACACCGTAAGGAGAGCTAAGTAGTGTTGGACATGCACCAACAGATCTGCCAGCGCTGCCTGCTGCCTTTTTGGCCGGAATTAAAGCTGTCAGTTATTGCATCAGATGTAGACTTAAAAAAAAACACACACACACTCACAGCTAAGAGGTCAGATCAATGTTTAACACTAGTTTGACAGCGGTTTGTGTTAATTATCTTCAGGTTTGGTTGTTCTTGGTAACAATTAACTGGCCGTGGAAGTAGTAGTATCAGTAGTTGTAAAGCAAGATCAGAGCGTACATTTCAGAATACAACACTGGACTCTTTTTTTAACATCAGTTAAGCTACTGGATCAATTAGTGTGAGTTCAAGTACGGCACAGAGAGAGCTTTCAGTTCGTGGCAACATCTGGCAGTCGCTTGCAGATTCAATCAAACTAACTTTTAGCCAATTAGGAGAAAAAGTGCCACAGACTAAAAAAAGAAGAACATTACCACAAAGGAACAGAAATGATACCGTCACGCACTCCAGCTCGGCTTTTATACTGTTCAGATCTGCTACAAGAAGCAAACACGCTGCGTCTCTGCTGCTCGGTTGTGTTTGAGTGTTCGTGGTTCACGATCAGCTCGGCTGCTTATCTCTTCTCATAATGAGCGTTTTGAGTTTTGCGGAACCCCGACTGACTAAAAGGCAACAGATCTGCCACCGACTCAAAACTTTCAGTTCAGCGTGGCTTGTTTTGAATCCTGATTATAATTTAATCCAAAATTCTGAATCTCCAATAAGTAGGTTTAAACTTAATGTGAGCTCAAACAAGTGATTAGTTGATGATTAATTGGCGTTTGAGTCATTAATCTGGAATAAACGGAAAACATTCTCTGGCTCCAGCTTTCCAAAAGGAGAGATTTGTTTGCATTTGCCAGTTTTCTGAACATCCTTTTTTTTAACTGTTTAGCTAGACATGGTCTGCAACCAATGATTATTTTCATTGTCAATTAATCTTTCAATTCCATGATTTGTTGTTTGGTCAATAAAATGTCAGAAAATGGTGAGACATGTCGATCAGTGCTTCCCAAAAGCCAAAGACGACGTACCCAATATGTCTTGTCTTGTCTACAACCCAGAGATATTCAGTTTCCCGTCTTTGAGGAGGAAAGAGAACATATTCACATTCAAGACGCTGGAATCAGAGAGTATTGTACAGTATTTTCTTTTGAAGATGAATCACACCAATTAATCATTTATCAAAATAGTTGCCGATTAATTCAACGCTCGACAAGTAATCCATTAATTCCTGCAGCACCAGATCAGACAGAGCGAACTGTTCGCAGATGTCACCTTGGGTTCTGGAAAAATTGGAAGGAAATTAGTTTCGAGCTGCAGCCGTAAACCAAATCTTCAATGACATATTCAATTTTGGTACTGCGCACGAAAAATGAAATAACGCGTAACAGATTGAACTGCAGCAGAGATTTTACTGGCAGGTCAAGTGGCTCTATAGTGGTCAGGTGCCTTAGAAAAACTGACTGAGGAAATGCCGCTACAGGCTGAGGTTAATGAGTAATCCTCTGCCGTCCTGCGCCTCCGCTCACTGAGCCGCCTCACAACCCCACACTGAACATTCGGTTGTTGTTGCGTCCGGAGCTGAAAGGAGCTCGGTCTGAAAATTGATTTAAACGTCACTGAATGAAAGTAGTCTACCTAGCTCTTTGTCTCTCTTCTTATTTCCACTTTGCAACAGAACATATTGATCTGGATAAAAAAAAAACCTTTGTGCTCAGCTCTTTTTATGGCTTTGTAAGCTGGAGGAAGAAACAATCCGGTCAGTCCATCTGGAGCGTCTCTAAACACCATACAAAGATCAACAACCGCTACTTAATAACATGGAAAAAGACTGAAGTAATTGGGTTAAAAACTGCTGTCAATAGAAACTGAAAAAAAGAAGTATAGTGCTCCCCTGACCTGGTTGCTCTAAGTGAGGGGGGCGAAGCTCGTTGACTTTATTTCCTCGCCTCTTCTCCGGCCTTTCTTTAGCTTTGTGCTTCAGACACTGAATCATGAAGTACTCCAGCTGAACAATACAGAAATACACACGTTAGTACAGATGCAACATACAGAAATAGTGGTGTTACATCATCAATTCTTTGCCTTCGACAAAAACACAAAAACGTCCTGAGAAGACGGATGCAGCTCCCTGTCTTTGCCTCCTCTACTGTGCACTGCACTTATCTGAAGTGGAGACTTCATCGAGTTTAACCGACAGGAAGAGTGCATTAAAACACACATGAGCAATTCTATCAGGGGGACGCCGGCGTTCTAAAGTACCTGCTCAGCACATCCTGATCTCAGTGAATAGTCCGATCCCCGTGTGACGCGACCACTTACCACGCTGCCGAAGTAGCGGCCCACGAAGACGTGGTTGAGAGAGGGCAGCTCCAGGTATGTGGCCCCCAGGTCCCGGGACAGCTGCAGACCCTCGCTGTGAGGCACACAGCTGCTCCAGTCAGAAGCACACAGCGGGCAGGTACACGGAGGGCCTTCATCTGAAAACACAGAGGGGAATTTCACTCTAAGATGTAGGTGAAGGTACATAAGAGTCAATACATGAGTCATCGATATTACCCTGCAGCTTATAGGATGTATAAACCAAGTAGAAATTGAACAGCCGATGCAGTAAACGCTTGCCGCATGTTTTATGAATGAGCTGCACTGGCTGTGACGAATAGACCACAGAAAGGGCTAGCACGTGTTTCACATCTGTTAAGATATTCCGCTGAAACAAGAAATTGACTGCCATAATGTTTAATCAAGACCCTCATCAGGCATTGTCAGGTTAAGACCACAGAGCAGAGCAAGTACTAACGCTGCACGTCAGGGATGGGAGTCACCGCGTAACTCGTGATGGAAGAGTTGAGATTCGTTCCAAAAGATAATGACAGTATCACGATCCTGCAGCAATCGATACACTTGCAATGTGATCGTCTGACGCTACTGCATGATATCTGTCGAACCGAAGAATGCAAAATGCCCCCGAGTGCAAGAGGTCTGTATTTATTTGCGGCATTGTGGTGTCAGGTTCACAAAATTTGATACGAACGGCGATGAAATGATGTAAAACAAGAGAATAGAGTCCGAGCCCGGTGCCTCTTTATCACACACACACTGACTGTCACTTGTCCATGGCCATGTTTCAAGGAGAAGACATAACTATGTCTAACACAAAGAGTGATGAAGTAGTGACTCATGCAGAACTGTCAGGGAAATCTGTTGAGAGCACCTGCATGTTTTTTCGATATATACTGATAATCGCAAGAGGAAGCAGTATGAAATAATCCTATAGCAATATTTGCCACACCCCCACTCTATATATTCATAAACACACTCCCATCACTTTGCCAAACTAAGAGTCAGACTGGACCAAAGCTGGGTAACAATGTCTGACACACACTATGCCAATGCTTGTAATATACATCCAGCATAAAGTATCAAACATCTCGTACAACATTGAATCTAGCACTTTAACAAAAACCTACAACTACAACACATGACACTCAAAGCATCTGTTGCTACATGACACAGAAACTCCCTTTTGCAAATACGTCTCAGTGCTCGTCGACGGCTCCCTACGGACCAGACGGAAAAGAATGAAAAGCACTCGCTCAAAGTAATTTTATGTGACGAACGGGCACATAAAAACAGCATTTCACAAACCAAATTAAAACAGAGAACGTAAACAGCCGTAAACAAAACATTACAACCAGATGCCACGGCCACATGTGCTTGTATTGTATCGTCAGTGGGGAGTGGCTCTGGAGCATAATGTCTCGGCTTCCTGAAGGAAAAGTCTGGCTATCAAGAGGGAGGGTGGAAACAACCTGGCAGGAAACAAATACAGAGGTCAGTAGAAAGGGCGACCCAATATTTAACAAAGCAAATTGGGTGGAGTGCCTGAGTGGTGGAGATGAACCTGTTAGCTTAGTCCAGAGCGAAATAGCCCACCCTACAGACAGCGCTTTACATTTCACTGCTCTTTCAGCCAGCAGAGAAGTTAACAAGTTACTCATACTAAATCAGCTGTCCCTGACTCCTGCCTGGTGCCAAGGACAACAGAGACAGCTCCAGGCTCAGCAGACCAGACAAGTTACTTTCAAAATGCAACATATTGCAAATCACCAGTTACATTCATTTTAAAGTAGTACATTACGTTACAATATTACTGTCTGTGTGGAGTAATATATAACTTATTACACTACTGTTTAGTTTCTTTCAACAAATTCCCAATTAACCTGTAAAGAACATTTACATAGCCTAGATCTTTTTTTAAATAAAGGCATGGCCTCGGACAGAAATGTCTGAGGATCAAAGTCTGATATATTATGAGATAGGAGTCAATACTTTAAATCGCAGGCTTAGTCACATGAATCACAACAGACCTATACGTTCTATAATAGCCTATAATGACATGACATGAAAAAAAAATCGCTTTGTCTACGCTTTTTTATTTTAGTCCACAGATCAAGGAATGCAGGCTTCATCATCAGATCGGCGGAATGCGGCTCATTTCAGTCACACGGTGGCTGAACAAAGAACTTACAGGCTCGGCACAGTCTATATTAATATGGTCATGATTCCTTTTAAATGAAAGTGTTTGATGTACATTTAAGTTAAATCTATTCTAAGTTATTTATTGATGTTAAGACTATTTTCCATTCAATAACTGTACCAAAAAAACCAAACATTTAGACTGCAAAATGTGTCCTTCAACACATTTTGTTATCAAGAGTCTCGCATCAAACAGTGAATTCCAGTCTTGGCAGACTGTTGCACACATGTCTGCACAGGGTTATACTCTAGCAGCTCACTGTCAGTTAAATACCGTACAGTAAGTATTGGACTACAAGAAAGTGGCAGCCCTGCAAAGGTAGCTACTGTATTTAATGCATTTAGTGGGTCAGTAGGGTTCTGGAGGTTGCGCTCACGGTGATCGTGCACGGTCGGCCTGTGATTGTGGGGCCCAGTGAGATGTCTTTTAATGGAGTGCAAAATGCTTGGACTTGCCCTACATCCGAACTGCTCTCGTCTGTCTGTCTGTGTCAGAGTGACTGCTTAGACAAGCATAGAGGATTTAAAAAGGGAGATAGGTGTATATGCTTTGTTCCATTTTGTGAGAGATTGTTGCTGTTTTCTTTCTTGTCGTGTAAATTCAGTGCCCTGGAATGTCGTCAGGTCCTGATTTTTCTTTCATTTAATGATGATGTGTTTTGCACTTCCAGGCCACCAGGTTTTACATTTTCCAAAAGACCAAAAATATATATATACAAAAAAGACAAACTCTCTGATAACAGTAGCAAAGACAGATCGTCAGAACACATCAAATCTGCAACAGAACGTGCTCTAGGACCAGACACACAGTGGCATGTGTGCTCGATAGGGACCAAAGAGCTCGAATCAGACAGAAAAATTTGGAGAGATTAGCTGGGAGGAGAAAAGCGACTGTGCAAAGAAGGAGAGAGAGCCAAAGAGAAGGAGGGAATAAGCGGGACATGTGGCTAAGTGCTGAGGCATTGGATAAATCATACTGCTAATAACCTGCAGGCATGACATAGAGACGGAGCGAGTGTGTGTGTGTAAGAAAGGGAGAAAGTGTGTGTGTGTGTGTGTGTGTGTGTGTGTGTGTTTGTATGTGTGTGAGCGTCTGACAGGCGGTGACTTGGCATATCAGTGGTATGTCTGTGTGCCTGACTGTGTGTGCGTGCCCTTGGATAAATCTGCCTGTGCTCCTGCGTTTAATGGCTGCGTTAATGCACGTGCGGCAGCGCTCTCTCTGCCACAGCTGTGCCTTAGGTGGTCTCAAGTCGACAGCGGCAGGAAGCGCTCGCGGCCCAGCCGTCGTTCTCTGCAGTCATGAGGGGATAGCATGAAAAACACTCACAGCAGCCGCAAACAAAAAACGCAAACAAAGGCCCTGGTCCTCCTACTCTGTCTCTGTCTCTGGCAAAGACTTAACTCACACTGTGATCATTCTGCAGCGGAGCGCTGACAGGATCTCAAAGTATGTCGAGCAGACAAGCTAAAAATACAACCAGGTGCATTTGATGAGCTTGTTTACAGGATCTTGGATTCGACAAGGGTCACCGTGTGTGTGACAGCACGTGCAAGACTCACCGAGGTGTCAGTGTACATAGACGTTAAGCCCTGACGCGTTGAGCAGCATCAGCGAGGCTCCACCCGAGCGGTGTAGTGGCACTTACGGAAATGTGCGCTTCACTTTCGAGCCATCACTGAGTGCATTTACATGTGCCGTAGTATCCTGTTTCTTTGTGATGTTGTGGATAGGGCATTCATATAAACCTGTTCATGTTAACCTATTCTAGTTGTAACCCGAAATAAGATTAGGAACCTGAAATTAAGCATGATATGTCTCCTTTAATGTCTCCATTTGGTCTGTTTCCTGCAAGAAATCGTGTGAGCGGACATCCCGAAGGCCGCCAAGGGAAGATTTAATCATGAGCATCCTCCTCATTGCTGGGAGGACACATTAGAGGACACGAGGCTCAGATACTGATCTCGCTGGCCTAATGAACAAAGCATGATATCGTCCAGAAATCAAACTCATCAACTGTGAATCAACCCTAAAATACCAGGATATCAAGCACAGCAGCAGACAGATGAGGCCTTTTTGTATTTGCAGCCTCTCGGGCTCCTTTGTTCACAGACAGCTGCTGAAGAAGCCATCAGTTGTCAATGTGTTGCTGTCAAAAAACCAAACTCGCTCCGGCTCTAATGAAAACACAGAACAGGGGCTTCCTCACCGTTCAGACGAGCTCCGACAGCGACCAGGATAACAGGCACACCCCAGTGCCTCAGGAGCGGGCGGAGTCTCGGGGCGTAGCCGTTCCTGACCTGCTGGAAGGCCAGCTTGTCAGTGACTGAATATTTGATGACCAGGATGTCCGCCTGCTCAAGAACTTTCCGTACGCTGGCCCAATCGCTGTCCAACAAGTCCTGCAAAGTCAAGGAGAGGACAAACAGAGCGAGGTCAGAAGAGGACAGACATGAGGGATGCATTATTTTCTGAATGCCTCACCTGAGCTGTGAATCTCACCTCAGGTGACCCTCACCCTTTGCCTCAAGAGTCTCCCTTTGTATAAATACCTCAGTGTGTGGCTCTCGGGACTTTATCCCCGGGGACCTTGTGTGAAGCTCCGAATCAACTCATTAGGCGAGGAAAAAAAAAAAACTTCAGAAAGCCTTGAGCAATTTGGCAAATAAGGAAAACATAGGCATAGGATTGCGTCGACAGGCCCCCACCAGCACCACCCCTGACAGGGCCTGACAGCCCGACAATAGGACGCATGCAGTGCTGCTACGAAATCACAACAGCGCTTTCATTTCAAATTCATATGCTATTAGGAACAAAAGTTCTTTCACCAGTTTTTTTTCTTTCTTTCTGTGCAGTGCATGTTAAAATAGCGTCCTCCTAAGAATAGAAACATTTATTTTATTTTTTTTACAAAGCCTGCAATCAGTGCTGGAAGGGAAGTGGCCTTGGTGTCTGAAATGTTGTACTTCTCCTGAGAAACACCAGCAGAGTAAACAGCAAATCGGTGAAGTGAGGAGCGCTCTTTCATAATGACAACGCTGTGGTAAAAATTACACCACTTTCCCAAGCCTGTGTTTTTGCACTCCTGGCCCCTGGAGTCTGATTCGGCGTCACACAAGCAAGGAGAAAGCGCCAAAGCAACACCCAGAATGACCCTGGAGGAGGCTCACATTTACGCATGCAAAACAAACAGTAGCACCTGAGCGTCAACGCACTCCATTTCTCTGATTTTCTCCTCCTGCACCCAAACACACCACCAGTCACTCACCCAGCTGGGACAATCCCGAACCACAACAGTGACATCCCCAAACACGCGCGAGGTGTACTCCATGAAGGCCGGGTTGTGCATGCTGCTCTCCAGGTCGCAGGGTCCCACCAGCGCCCCGTGACCCAGGTAGCTCCACAGCAGGCCTCCCTGCAGCTGCCCCTGGCCCATGATCTCCTCCCCGGGCCCGACTCCTCCGGGGCACTCGGAGCCCAGGGCCACAATGTTGATCGACCTGTAAGCCAAGGAACTGTTGGTTGGAAGTGACCGAAGCAGCACACGAGGATGATCATGATGGTGATCCAGAGGTGCAGGAGCACCGAGGGAGTGGAGGCTTTGGTCCTTATTATTCATGTCTATCACGGAGACAGTGCATCACCGTTATGTCACTGAAAATGACTGAGGAGACGCGTGCCGAGGCCCTTATTAGGCGACACCTGAGAGGATATTATGGCTCAATAAATCTGACACTTGGAGGAATATTTTACGCTGCTGTATTCTTATTTATATCGCAGTGATTTAGTGAGGGAAGGAATAAATAAAAGCATGCAACCATACCAGCACCAGGAGCCCCTTCTGCTCACATCCCCTTAATGAGTTGCAGCTCCGGAGCAACTTACATTGTGGTCGCCGCGGTTTTGTTCCGCCGCTCTACGCTATGGAGCCCGTTTCCCTCGCGGTGCGTCTCCACGCCAGTCTGCAGTCGGCTTTTCCGCAATGAGCCGCGGCTCCGCTCCGTCGTTAATCCCTCTCATCGGTGGCCGGCCCCCCGGGAGCCCGGCTGCTCGGGAGTTTCGCAGTCACTGGCATTTCCCCGTCTCGTTACTCATTCATAAAAGCGGAGCCCGGTACCGTCCCGAACCGACCAGCAGCAGCAGCAGCAGCAGAGGCGCACCGGACAGCCCAGCCGGCGGAGCAGCGCGGAGTGAGTAAACAGCAGCAGCGCCCATGGGCAGCCAATGCGCTAACATACAAACAAGTTGTCAGTCGGTGGGAAACACAATTAGAGACCGAGGGAGAGGAGGAGAGCGGCCGCCGCGTCCACACCGTGGGAATGACGTCGGCGGGTAAAACAAAAAGTGTCAGTGGTTTAAGAACAACTGAGGGAGAGAGACACAGAGAGAGAGAGGAGAGAGAGAGAGGGGGGGAGAGACAAAGAGAGAGAGAGAGAGACAGAGAGAGGGAGAAAGGAGAGAGAGGGGAGAGAGACAAAGACAGAGAGAGAGACAAAGACAGAGAGAGAGACTGAGACACAGAGAGAGAGAGAGGAGAGAGAGGGGAGGAGAGACAAAGAGAGAGAGAGAGACTGAGACACATAGAGAGAGAGGAGAGAGAGGGGAGAGAGACAAAGACAGAGAGAGAGACTGAGACAGAGAGAGAGCGAGAGAGAGGGAGAGAAGCACACTGAGGGAGAAAGATGCTGAGAGAGAGACAGAGAGACAAAGAGAGCAAGAATGAGAGAGAGACACACTGAGGGAGAGGGACACTAAGACACAGAGAGAGAGAAAAAAAACTGAGGGATGGGGGGGGGGGGTCGCAACTGACTCAGCAACACGCCTTAAGCATACACATGTAGAAGCAGCACACGCCAACACCACATACCAGCACCCTGACCAGGACCGAGCTGAGGACGTGATGGCGTTGTGACAGTGGTCACCCCCTTTGTTGTCATTTGAAGGCTGACAGCTTCACCTCTGAACTAGTCAACAGATTTATTATTTATTTATTTATTTATTATGACTGAAATGTATGGACTATTATCGGCTACACATGAGTAGCGGTATCATTTTAGTTGATAAATAGAGCCTGTAAAATGAAGCCAAATTGCCCTCATTGGCTTAAAGCTTCTGTAAGTGTTGTCATTGTTTTAGCTAACTTCCAATAGAGAGCCAAAAGTCACGCCTCTTCCGGTGGACCACATTGTGTTAAACAGCTCAGTGCGCGACATTATCTCGCCCAGCGTATGCCAACATGGCCGCCAACATGGCTGTGAGCTGCCTCCTCTCCACGTCACCACACTTTCACAACGTCCTTTTTTTGTGTGGATGTTGCTGTTTTTGCCTCTTTCTTTTCTTCAAGCGCTTTCCTTTGCCGTGTTTAGCAGTAGGAGACATCACCGGGAGCACTTTCCCTAGTTTATGTGGTTTAGAAATATATTCTGCTGACATAAACGACCAAACTCCAGCACAGCACGGAAGTTCAACAGAGCCCCTTTAAGTGACTCATCCTTTCCCCCTACGTCCCTTTCTAACCCTCAAGTGTGTTGAAACTACAGGTTAGCCACTTATTTTCAACGGTGCAATATGCATGAACTTATTTGTACTAAAATTATTGAAAGGATGTGAAGAAATATCTGTTTTGATGTTGCGACGTCGATGTAAGGATGCAGAGATATCTACTGAAGATAGCATGCTAAACAGCTAGCCCGGGCCAGTCATGCTCCAGAGCCAAAACACCAGCGCCTACCTGCTGCTCCAAGCCCCCGCAGTCCAGACCGCTACCTCATGGCAGTTAGTTTGGAGCAGTTACTCTGTGATATGCTGCCCCCTACTGGTTTGGAGTATGGATTTGACTTGCGGCCAATTCTTACATATTGCACCTTTAAAATTAAAACAAAAAATGTAATTATTGGTTATTGTATCAGTATTGACCATTAAAAAGCAGGTGATTATCAGTTAGCGTATTGGCTGGGGGAAAAAAATCTATATCATGCTTCCCTTGTGCCTTTAACTCCCATTCAGACAGACACTGAACTCTTCCACATGAATAGACACAGAAAGGTTGCCAAGAGGTGTGAGCATGGGGCGCAATGTTAATGACAGTGATAATAATAATGACAAGTAAGGAGACTGTTTAACCCATATGGCATGGAAATTTAAAATACTGTAACTGACTTTGGGGGTGCTTTACTGTGTGAGTCAGTAGAAGATAAAAGGTGATAATGAGATCTGGTGGTCCCTCTTGGACAAACTCCAGGGCTTCCAGTGCGTGTGGAGCGGAGGAATAGCTCCAGCCTTAAAAAGGTTTAATCAGAGCCTCTTGTGTCATTCACAAGCATGATGAATAATGCATCGCATAAAACTAACAGCAAGTATTTAGGCCTTGGGTTTGAATGCCCTGCATCATTGTAATTCCTTGCTGATTCCATGCCTTGTAATAGTCTCCCTCTGGAGTAAGATGCACTCACCCTGTGAAGCAGTTCCCACTCAGATAGTCTCTTTATTTCAACAAAACAACTCTCCACTTCTGCAAATGACCACCTGCACATAATTGTCCACACCTTGTATTCTCGATTTCAAGGCAAAGTCATATTTTGATATTTCATGTGTGCTCAGCCCACTCGTTCCACGTAACCCACGGCAGTGTGCATTTCTTGATTGTATTCGAGGTGTCACATAGGCTGGGACTTAGATGTTAGTTTGCTGTAGGCCAGCTTCCGAGACCAGCATCCCTCATGCACAGAGGAAGATTATGCCCCGTTGCCTCGGTGTTCTCGACCCGTGGCACGGCCCATGTCACTGGTAGTCTGCACTATGGGTAACAGAAATGATCTGAATGTGTCAGCCTGTTGTGACTCTTTACATCAAATAGTTAACAAATATACTAGCAAATTGTTATAAAACACTCACCTTTGTATGTTTTTTACAACCAAGATATCAGATTAAAATCACTTAGGGTTAAGAAAACATCATGGTTTGGCTTAAAATACCTGTTTTGGTGGCCACTATCATGGATGTAGATGACATGAGTTCCCGAAAAAAATATCCAGTTTTGGTTGGATGGAAATGTCCGCAGGTCTCCTTAAAAAACGCTGCTTGTGACGCCACAAAAAGAGCTGCAAATGTCCTTAAAAATATCCACTGGTGTCACTTGAACTGAGGTCAGCCATTTGGCTGCTTTGTAACAATTCCATAACACCCCCATCCCCTCCTCCTCCTGGTGTGAAAGGTGGCAAATGAGCATTTAATGTGAACCTAATATGCCACGTTTGATACAAATGTCGACCTTGTATGCATCTGTGGTTTGCGGAAACATTAACTGCTAACATTATACATGAGGACTAGGCTGAATTGCCAACATTTACTCTGGCAATCGTGTTGTTAACAGAGGATACTATCAACATGCATTATGGAGTAATCCTTCCAGTATGACAGTCTGCCACAGCAAAACCACAACATAGCAACATATAACAATGTCACTTTTAGAGATACTGTTGACATCATATTACCAATAAGAAGGGTTGATTTAACATATCTGGAAGTGCAGAGAGTTATGAGATGGACAAATGTTGAATGCTTTAAACAAAACCCTGAATATGCAACCAGAGGTTCGGCCTTCACATCAGCCACAATACCTGTGTGAAGCTGCTGTAAACACAGCTGTTGACAACCTCAGGGATTTACTCGATGCCCTCTGTGATCTTTCTTTCAGAGTAGCTGTAGGTTTTTATTTTTTTCACCAGTAAAAAAGAAACACCTCACAAAACAAATCCCAAATGGTGGAACCTATGCACTCTGATGTCCAAGCTATCTGAGGGAAGAAACAGACATGGATATCACAAAAAGTGTCCAGTAATGCGTTGTGATCTCATTGTTTTACATTAACGATTTTCCACTTTACGATATGATGGATCAGCATAAACCTTTTTATCCCATTGATTCAGTCAGTGTATGCATAATACATGAGGAATATTGAAGTGCACCGGGATACACCAGTGTGGGCACGCATTCAGCTGTCTTGTGCCACTGCCCAGTTTGAGAACAGAGAATCAGAGATCAAATTTCATCCATAAACAAAAAGTTTATTTATTGAGCCACATGATAGTTTTGAGGTATGTGACAGTTTTGAGTTTTGCGATGCGTGTGTCATGTAACATATGTGACCTGATTTATCGAGTAAAACATCTGAAAATAATGTAAACAACAAGAAAGCCCCTAAAAAAAAATGTCATTTAAAATCCTAAACAAACCAAAACACATTAAAAAAGCTTGTTGTTTAAGGCCATGCAAACCATAGTGATTACTCGAAGTAGAGCACTAACTGTACGTCTGACATACAGACTATCGGGATGCTCATCCTCATTCGTCTGCATAAGGTGTTTCCTCGTCATCCTTCTCCGCTTTGGCCCTCTCTATCTTGCCCTTCTCTCCCTGGTAGTAGTCTGAGTCGATCCAGCACGACTCTGTAGAGAGCCTGACATAGACATCCCCGTTGGTCTCGGTGACAGTGTGGGTCCGCTGTTTCACACCTTTGGAGTACCATCTGGGCACAGGCGGCTTTACCCTGGGGTCGCTGGCCTTGTAAATGCCCTCCCCCTCGGCCAGAGAGATCTTGTACTTGTGCCTTGGACAAACGATGCACATCTTGCCATCAAATTCCTGTGAGTGTGTTGAAAGAAAACAGGTAAACAACCCCATGCGGGATAAGTGTAGGTCATTTGGGCCTGACACTATTAGCATAACATTATCTTAATGTTATGCAGGTTTGATATGTTAATTATCCTCTATGCCAAAGCCTAGCAGTTGCCTTTAAGGATTGCAGTGCAGATGGGATAGCCTGTGAAAGCATGAATTCAATAAAAACAAAAAAGTACAGTCCAGTTCTTGAACTTAAATGGCATTTGGGCTTCTTTATTATTTTTACATACTCGTAAGATTGGTAAATCTCACCTCAATGTCTCCATTCTGCAGCATTCCCCCAGAATCTGTCAGAAGGGCAGAGGATCAGTGTATTGCAGAATTAGCAAACAGCTTACAGCACACTAACCTTTTGCTGACTGGACACACTTTAAAGCTAATATGTGCGAAAATGTCCTATGGATAACAAAGTAGTTCAGCTCAGTGTTAAATGTCCCATGAAAGCAAATTTGAATTGGTTCACTAAAACTAAGCAATTGCCAACAGCACCTTTGTTCAAGAGATGTGGACTCGAGTCATTGTGACTCGGCCTTGAGTTTTGCAGCTCGTCTCGACAGAAAATGTATGACTTTACTTGGACTTGGAAAATAAAGGAGACAAATTATATATATTTTTCCTCTCGCTCATCATTTTGCCGTATATATGTTCTAGTGCATGGCAAAGATCTTGAAAGTTAAAAAGCCTGTTGTCCGCTCCAATGGAAGCTCCTCTTTCCCACAGAAAACACTGCCTCTGAAATGCCTCCTCAGGAGTCCCGCCTTTATTTCTGTGACTTTGTGACATCACACTATGTCACCATGTCAAATATTTGCATAAAATATGTCCAGTGGCTAGTTTGGCACGTGAGAATTGATTTAGCACAGCAGTTTTGTTGTTGTTAGTGATGTTTGGTCAGGCATGCGTGAGCTGACCAATCACAGGAGACTGGGTATTCATGAGGGGGACTTTAAAGAGACAGGAGCATAAACAGAGCGTTTCAGTCAGAGAGGGATTACAGCGCTGGAGCACTGGACAGTTTGAGAAAACTGATGTGTTTTTTGAGTAATAAAGCATTTAAACCTATTCTAGGAGTAACCCAAAATAAAACTATGAACCTGTAAATGAGCATAATACATATGTCTCCTTTTAAGACTTGTGACATGACTTAACCTTAGACATGATGACTCAAATGACTCGTCTGTGGTCATTTTATGCTTTTAGTTGAGGTTTTTAGGTGTTTTATAGTCCAGCTGTCAGTGTTTCACTATTAAACCTAATGTGGAGAAAATATTTTTTTGACCGAGGAGAAATTAAGAAAAAAATATGCTTTCATTCATGTTTTTACAGGCACTAATACCTTGTCTTTTTCCTCTTTAAAAAGACGGGATATTGCACAATGGGGAAAAGCGACTTGACTTGGGACTTAACTTGCTCAACTAAGGACTCAATCAGACTTGATTTGTCCAGGAAAAAATGACTTGGGATTTGCTTGATATTTGATTGAAATAACATGTCTGACAGAAGCACATATTGTTGGATAAAGTCACAGACGCACAGACTTTCACTTTCTAATAACCAGCAGCTGTTCACAGTTCAGCACAAGAGGGACAGTACTCACGATAACAATAAGAGTCCATAGCAAAGAAGGCTCCCTGGTGGTGGATGATCAGTATATCCCGACCGTCTAGTGTTCTGAAAGTGCGCTTTGCTTCAATCAGTTCATCCTTCTTCCCCACAAAATGGAGCTCTCCGTTGGGCTTTCCTAGGCCTTTGAGAAATGCTGTTTAGATGGCAAGCAGGACATAACACAATTTAGTATTTAGCATGAAGAAATACTTTATTTTACCTTACCAAATTGCAAGAATGGTTGTAAGGATCCTGCAATCAATGCCATCTGTGCAGCGCAGTGACCGTGCTGTTTTTCCAGGTGAGAGGTGCAACTTAAGTCCCAACTACACATGAAAAGTGTGGCTTTTGGATTTGTCACTCGGATTATTGTGTTGGCACCTCCCATCACAGTTGTCAGCTTAAATTAAGTCCACGACTCCTCCAGAACATTCATCTCGAAGAATCCAAGCAAGGACTTCTCTTGGCACTTATCAGCTTTACGCCGAACATACTCAGACCTGCAATAAAAATCCCTAATATCTGCCTCATCATGTCTAGTTAAACCCTAAAAACAGCCAGATCACTGAGCAGATCAGAAATGACACAAGTGGGCCAAATACAGTGACATAAAATATAAATTTGGGTGTCAAAATTGTACACTGGCATTGGTCATCCAGAGAGGTCAGTCCTACATTCATGTTTATCCTCTGTGACAGTCAGTATGTATCAAAAATATCTGACTGGATGTAGCGAAACCTGGCCCCCCAAGTGTGATTCATGTAGAGCGGAGTGGAATAATGAGCCTGTCAGTGCAGGCTGAGTAAGCACCGTAGTAGCAGCATTGAAAGTCACATGTCCTGAGGCCTCAGGCTAAACCACAGACAACGACATGAAGGAAGGAAATACAGAAGAGCAAAATAATTGTTTATGTCAAGAAAACAATACATAACATATACAAAGCCTTTATGGTCCAATGGCTACATTTGTACAATTAGTTACATGATGTTATTGCATCGTCCCTGCCTGTCTTTCTGTCTGTCTCTCCCTCTTCCTGTATATTTTCTACTTAAAAATTACAAAACAAATATTTTGGGCACATTCCCGTCTTTACCTTGAAACATAGCAGCGGTGTTCTCCTCCGTCAAGCTGAACAAGTGTACTGCTGACAGCTCGGCTTGCGTGGGAAGGAGGCCCCATCTCTTTTATCTTCAGACGCAAGCCGTCTTCAGTTGGCCCTATCTACACTGGGTACATTTCTTATCTGTCTCCCCGTAGGCACACCAGCGTCTTGATAGTGAAGAAACACATACTTTTATCATCAAACCATTTGTTTAATCTGGAACTGTGATGTGTAACAGGATGAATCCATTGAAATCAAAATATAAATTGATATTATTTATTAAGACATTTTATCGTCTTCACCTGGTTTGTGCCCCTGAATTATTCTAACTCTGATCACAATCATCAGCAGCAGTTGTTGCAGTAGTACTGGAAAGCAGAAAAGTACATTCATTTAGGTACTATACATGTACAGTACAATTTTGCCATACTTGTACTTTACTTGAGTACTTCCATTTTCTGATACTTCGACTTCTACTCCATAACATTTCATTGGGCAATAATGTACTGTATGTAATGTAATGAGTTGTTTTATTATTTACAGTATTTTACTTTTTGACACATGTATTTGCATTGCTGCTAGGCCTATAGTTATAAGCCACTTTCAATAAACAAAATATACAATCAAGATAAAATCATACATCATAAAAGGTGCAATAATTATGAATTTGCTACCCTTTTGGATTCAAACTACAAAGAAATAGGGGCTAATGGCTAACCGCTGCTAACATATAACTGCAGCTAACCAAGCTGCTGGGAAGAGCGCCCAGCTTTGAAACCAGCTTTAGTGTAGGGCAAACCATGGATACAGTGGTGTTTTTTTAGTATCACAACCCCCCGCAAAATGACTTGTTTCACTGTCATAACTGGAAACATTCATCCAATAAAAATTTAGAACGTTTATAAGAGCCGCACGATTAAAATATTTTATCCATTCAAGTTAGCCACTTGGTCGGTGGAAGTCTCTAGTGGGCGCGCTCTATGGGCCGCACAACATGGAAGATCAGGATAGTCAACCTTTTTTGGCTTCGAAACACCTCTGAGCAGCTTTCAAAGGCATGAATGGGGCTCCACCTCCAACACTGTATCCAGATGTAATTTAACTTTCTTGCTGCTAACTGTAGCTGCCATTAGCTAGTTAGCTTAGTTAGCTGGGGCTAGCTGATTAGGATGCTAACGTCAGTAGATATCCCTGTAACACAATACACAGACATCTCTTATTACTTCACATTCTGTTGAAAAATTAAGCAAAAATTCTAGCATACTGAACTTGAAATGGAATAACATACCCAACAGTAGCCTGTATAAAGTCATAATAGTCATAGCAAGAACGAAAAATCACTAATGAAAACAAGTCTTTCTATATACATAATACTATATAATAAAACATAGTGTTTATTTAACATAGCTGTATCAGTACAATATATTATACCCCACTACAGCCATTCTGCCTCACGACTTTTGCTTTTGATATTAAAATATCACACATAAATATATTTATATATATTATAATATCATAATATCTAATATACATCGGGATACCGAAAAAAGGGGTGTTAATGTATTTTACAGTACTGTAGTTTTGTTACAGGTGACTTGGGAGCAGTTTCACAAAGCGGAACTGTTTGTGTGGGTTCTCTAAGCGCACCGGAGTACTTTCTAGGTGCACCGCGGAGCTCTGCAGTACTCTCAGGCGGTGAGAAACTAACTGCGCCCAAACACAGATTGTCACAGTGAATAGACCGTAAGTTTCTCACATTTTTGAAGTTGAGTAAATACCCATCATACTTTGCCTCCGCAGTGACAGTAGAAACTATAACATGGTCGGTCCAGTCATTAAAATGTTGCAGTAAGAGCAGTAAGCTAACTAGCTTACATGCAGGAAATATATAGGTACATTTTGCTCTAACGTACTAGAACAATACAACTGTCGAAGCAGTGTTGTGTATGAGCCTGTAAAACTGTTAAATCGGTCAAAGAATCAGCACTGGCTGCAGTGTGTGCTAATCTTTTCTTGGCAGGCTCAGGCTAACTCCTGCAACACTGGTGGACTTTGTTTCGACTGGTTGGCTCTCCAGCAAAGGCTCAAAGTAGGCCAGTATGTTAAACAGGAAAACCTGTGCTTAAAGGTTTACATTTACAGAATAAGGGCAGCTGGTGGCATTGCCCAAGAAGGAAAAAAAGGTTTCCTTCTTTAAAATGCCACATAATGACACTAACCTTCAATGTTAAGCATTGTTAGTAAACAGAACTGATAAAACCTATGAACTTAGGTTGAGTAAACACATGCACCTTTACTGAACATATGTTAAGCTGTAATATTTGATGTCATCTACCTTTTTACTACCTAAACACAGCCTTCACCTGTCCAATAAAATGACCTGTAATACTTTTATCTGCAAAACATGTTTTGTACTTCCACCCATCGTGTAGAAACAAAATTGTGAAAAAGTAATATATCATTGCACTTAACATGTACTCATATAACACTGTTTTTGTAATGCAGGTAAATGTAACTGTCTGCTCACAAAAGTGCAAACGGTCATGCTTTACACTACCATGGAGGGGGTGGTTGATTATTTCTGCTGTTAAAACTGACTTAGCTGGCTCTACCACACACAAGGTTATGGAAAGGATTCATACTTTGATACCTTTTCCATACAATGTGTATAATTGATACAATATCCACATTTAGCAGTAACAAAAGTACTGAAACTATTTTAAAAACAGATTGTTAATTATGCCAACTATAAAACAAAATGTGTTTGTAAAGTTGTTGAACAGGGAGATGGCGCTGCGTGCTTGTGGCTTCATCATTTTTCGTCGTCTAGCCAGCTGTGTCCCTCCACCAGACAACATCGAGTACCTCCTCTTGCAGACATCTTATGGGGAACATCACTGGACCCCACCCAAAGGTGTTTTACATGTTCAAAAACAGTACTTTTATGATGTAGCTGATGATAGATACTAACGGGCTAAATACAACTCTAACTTGTTCACCATCAGGTCATGTGGACCCAGGTGAGGACGACCTCACCACAGCTCTGAGAGAGACCCGGGAGGAGGCAGGGCTGGGGGTGGAGCACCTTCGGGTGATTGATGGCTTTCTGCAGGAGCTTCGCTACGAGGTGCGAGGCCGACCCAAAGAGGTGCTCTACTGGTTGGCCGAGCTGAGAGACCCGGGGACGGCAGTGACTCTGTCTGACGAGCACCAGGACTTCCGCTGGGCCCGGCTGGAGGAAGCCTGCACTCTGGCTCAGTACAAAGACCTGCAGGACACACTGAGAGCAGCACACAAACACTTGGAGTCTCAGCAGGAGAAACAGTGATGAATGAACAATTTAGAAAAAAAAAAAGGGAGACTGAACTGGCATGTGGGACCCTCGGACTTAAGTTTAGTAGAACACACACTGTGACAGTATGTCTGCAGTTAATGTCTCTACTGTTCTGTATCATGTAAGACTGAGCAGAGTCCCTTCTGGTGGACTGTACATGTCTTTGCATTTTCTAAATCATATGTAATGACATTAAATGGTAATTGTTTTAATTGTTACTTGAAGGAGAGAGAAACAAAGACAAATGCCCTCGAATCACTGGAACGGTATAAACCTGAACAGGGGGATGATTTATGTTTTCATACTGTCTGTAGTTAATAAATTAAACAGGGATGTGTACCTGGTTATTTTCTTAAATCTTATTTTAAAATAATAAAGAAGCAATACAGAAGGGTGGCAACGTTTTAAGGAAAAAAGATAAGAAAGCGAGAGACTGTAGATGGTTGCTGCTGCCACAGGGTGGAGACAAAAACAAGAAATCTTTACATCAGGTGCACATTTGTTATTGTGGACTATAAATACTAACTGCAGGATGTAGAAGTAAAAGCTGTCAGCATCCAAATAAAACTGAAATGCACCCATAACTTTTGGAAAATTAGTCCAGTAATTAAAAGCCAGTAATGGTTATTTTATTATGTTAGAAACCATGGTCATAAAATGCGAGAGGAACTATTACGATGCACTGACTCGGGGTCACTGTGGGTATTATCATACAATGAACAGTAGGTCAACAATACTTTTCCTGGATATATACTGAACTATATGTACTATATAGCCGTTTATATACTAAAGAAGCCAACAACAAACGGGCAGAATTGCTGCATCATATATTAGATTGGACACTGGAGACATCCTTATTTACTGTTTGTGGTGTCTGTCCTTGATTGATTATGGTTTTATACACAGTCAGCATAAACGCTATTAATAATCAGGACTATATCTTAAAACTCAGCAACAATTTTAACCTGTTGTGAAATCAACTATGAACCTAAGACCCTGCAGGTAGCACAGATGCATTCGATCCAAAGGGCTCGTTTTTTTCCAAGCAAATGATGACATTCCAGTGGGACTTTAGGCCCGACCCTGGTCACTGGTACTGTCACATTGTACTATATACAGGAACATGTCATCCTGCAGGATTACATTAAAAGTCTCCACTTCAGCAATGGAATACGGCTAATTAAAGAAACAAATGTGTTCTTGTAACTCATAAAGGAGAGAGGACTTCAATTAACTGCCATTTGTCTTCTGGGTATTTTAAGGACAGGAAACGGCAGTGAGCACAGAAAAAGTACATGAAAGTGTCTAAAGTAACTTATGTCTACCACAAGGAATACACTGTATACTTTACAGTATACTTAAAGGGACACTGTGCAGTGAGCAAAAGCAGAAAATCTGCTTTAACACCCATCGGGGAATCATTGAAGCAGTAATTAATATCATGCCTGGTAGAGCAGAAAAACTCCTCTTCCATTGATAGCGGACAACTAATTGTTCTGAACTGAAATTACACCTCTCCTCATGATTAAACATTCACTCTGTAACTTGGTAGGTCATATATCATCCTGTAATAAGGCATTGGATATCTTAAAATCATCTCTATGCATTCAGTGACACAGTGAACTTTAATTAGGGTGTGCTTCTGAATCATACTGTGGTGTAAGTTTGGCCATTAAGGGAGAAAATATACCCTTTTGACACTTGGAGTACTAAGAAATGCAGGTAGCTTCCGTAAATTTCTCCAGGATCTTAGGTATTCGTTTTTGAAACGTCACATTTTCACAATGTCAACAGGTTTATATCGGGACTATTTCTTTGGTATTTTGTGTTTACAAAATATATAAAGCCTTTTGTGGCTCCAGAGGAAGCAGCGAGTAACCTGATAAATGGCCTCCGGTGATGTCATTCAGTGGCTAAATTGCAATGCGGGTAATGTATTATAACACGCCCTTCTTCATTTTCGAAACCTGGTGCCTATATTACCCACAATGCAACTCGGCCACAGAGTGAAATCACTGAAGGTCATACATCAGATTAAATGCAGCTTCCTCTCAATCAAAACACTTTTATTTTCCACATATGCATTAGTTCCCCTTCAAGACCTGTAATCACACTTTACTGTTTAAAATCGGTGGAATTACCATTTAAATCAATATATTAAAAGTACAGCTTGTGACTGACAGTCTCAATTTAATACTGATGCTGCTGTATGACCTACACCTATTATAGTCACACTTACTGCCTCCATCTGGATGAGTCATAAAATGAAAAACTATTCTTAATATCTGACTGCTGAGGATGAATTGAGCAGTCCCTAAGGAAGCAAACTGCTCTGTAGTCTGGTGGTACAGAATGGCACTAAAACAAACTTTACTTTGTTTCACCATCGTCATACTTCAGTTATTGACCACATCTCTATGCATCGTGCAAACAGCTGCTATCAGAGACTCAAGAAGCGGCCAGTCGTCAAATTTGTACTCAAAAACAAAAAGGGGGCAGCATATCACAAAAGTTACCGCTAACTGCTGCTAGACAGCTCAGTTAGCCGTGCATGAAGTGGTCTGGACTCAGAGCACCAGCGGAGTGTTAGCGTTTACAACACTAGCACAGGAGCTTATAACCTCACAATTGCAATTTGTCAACATTCTGTCGATAATTTGCATCAGTTTTTGTTACATTTTCAACTAATATTCTTAAATATTGCACCTTTTGAGATATGTTGTCGCTTTCAAAACAAATGCACACACTAACCAGATCGAAATCCTTGTAGCTTCTTTAATGTTCAAACTGACAAAAACTGTAAATAAACTAATTCTGGGTTTGATGCCGGCAACAAGTACAACAAGTTTTTTGGAATCAAGGTCGTATGCTTGATTATATAAAACTATGGGGTAGGTTTTCATGGTATTTGTCTGAGCCAACAATTTAAGCTAACAAATCTAAAAGAATCTACTATTATTCCATGTAGCTTGTAGCAGTGAGCAGGGGGCAATGGCAAAATAAGGTGAAAACCTTTCAGCAGGCTTCAATGACATACTGTTTTATTTTGAATGATTTTCCAACTTAACCACAATAACTGTATGCCTCCATTTGCATATCACCCCTAAACTTTACTCCAAAAATCCAGCTCGCTGTGTTGTCTGTTTTCCATGTCAATGCGGGCTTAGCAACAGATATCAAAGCTATACTGCAAACAAACCCAACAATGTAACGTTTTTTCTGTTTTCTTTCACAATAGAAACTTTATGAGTGACATTTGCATCCTCACAAGCACAAAAAAAAATGAGGGAAAAAAACAAGATAAAACCGAAGAAGAAAACCAACGAGGACAGCATTAACATCAATAGGTGTGAACACATTGTGGTGGTGTCATGGAGACGCGCGCAAGTCGGTCCATTAAGTGTGCGTCACCACACTTCAGAAAATACACATTTGTGCACACACACACATGCTCGCACACACGCGCCTGAGCACACACAGATTAAATGAACTAAATGATTTCATTCAGTCTTTCTTGTATGTCATAGTGTGTGCGGAGCAACGCCTCAACAGCTCAGACTGCAGACCTTTTCAGTGAGTCATTTCTTAGGTTGAGTTGGGGAATTATCGTCATCCCTCAGAGATTAGAACTGTTGCTCTCTTCCCTCAAAAGGCCTGCTTAGCTTTTTCTCCACTTGCCCTCATTAGAAAAACAAGGCATACATTTCAGTAAAGAGGAGGAGGGCTTGAAGATCAAACAAGTCTAAACTGATCATTGGATTTCTATCATATGGGCTAAACTATGCTGAGACTTTACGCTGATGATTTCAACAAATTTGGAGGCAAAAACTGTTGGGAAACACGCTTATTTGCATTCTTGCCAAGAGTTAGATGACAAGATTGAGCCCACTATAATGTGTATAATGTGTATAATGTGTGTCCGTTAAATAAGAAGCTAATGCCAGCAGTTAGTCAGCCTATCTTAGCACAAAGACTGGAGAGAAAAGAAAAAAGTGTCCAGCATCCTGCTAAAACCACTACTTCTCCTTTTACGTTTCATTTTCTATTAACGGATTAAACAAACAAACAAGCCTGGCTAGTAGTTTCACCCTGTTCCAGCTAAGATGAGCTGACTAGCTGCTGCCTGTAGCTTCATATTAGAAGAATGTGAGATAAGTTTTGGAAAATGCACTTGTCTGCTTTCCGCCGGAGTTAGATGAGAAGATACCACACACATGTAGCATAGCATAAAGACTTAAAATGTGGGAAAACAGCCAGCCTGGCTCTGGGCTATGGTACTAAAGTAAGTCTACCATCACCTCTAAAGCTCACACATTAAGGCTTTACATCTTGTTTGTTTATTACCTGTACAAAAAGCGTAAAGATGAACACTTTAAGATATTTTTTGAGGGGTAATGTCGTGGACCATTTCTTGGTTCTAGTGGAGACCCTAGCAGGCTACTACTGCAGTTAGCATGCTAACCAGCAGGCCCCAGGCCACCCTGCCCCGCTGGAAAAACAGCATAGACAAGCACCAAAACACAACATTATGCTGGTCTTGCTGGTGCTGGTTTTGGTGCTGGTCTATGCCGGTTTTTCCAGCAGGGTGTCTACCACTCTGGCTACCCAGTCTGGACTGCTAGCTGTCTGGATGACTTGCTCCACGACTAACTGAGCTTGCTAGCTCCTGGCAGCTACAGTTGGCAGCAGTGGTCAGTTACTCTGGTGATATGCTGCCCCCCATTAGTTTGGAGTGACCCTGTTTGACTATGTATTGCATCCTTCAGAAGTGCTTGGCGTTTCTTTTTTACCACTAGACAGGGCGCGGCTGGCTCTTTTCCTGTTTCCAGTCTTTTTGCAAAGCTTAGTTAACAGGCTATTGTAGATTCATATGTAACAGTTCGAGGTATCAATCTTCTCATCTTCTCAATCTAATTCTGCCAGAAAAAATACTTTTTGCCATATTTATAAGTCAAACTATTCCTACTATACATGAGATGTGTGACTACGATTTCACTTCTTCTCTATATTGTGATGGGTGGGCAAAAAAAAAGAAGAAAAGTTCAGAATCTCTGGCATCCATCCACTTCCTGTTGTGCCTTGATATCAAATCCATTAACGATCCAGTTCAGGAGTGGATTTCCCCTCAACTTTTTTTCGACCAAATTCATTCTGTGAGCCTCCAAAGCACTGGGCCAAAAGGAAATGTTTCACTCCTCTGGCTTCACATTAAAATCCAAAAGGTATCTCTTACGAGTTCATTCAAACTGCGTTAAATCCGCCACGTGCGTCAATTTCTCCGTAGTCTTTAAAATGAACAGTTGTGGGGCTGTACTTGGTTTCCTTGGCATAAAATCCATCCATTTCAATCAGAGGTTTGCACCGTGCTCTGTTGCGCTGAAAAGGGCAACAGATTCATACCCACAGCCATAAAACACAGCTCACAAATGTGCGGTTTACTTGACATCGCACAAGTTGTAGTCACATTAGGCTGTTCAGTGTGTTCAAAAGTTTAATACTCAGAGGGTGTTTTGTTGTTTTGAATCAGTCAAATCCTCAGCCAGTCCGGGCCTCCCAGACAGCACTGCCACGCAGTGCAAACACATCAAACATTTTCTTAACTGGGCAAAGTCCGAAAGGTCATCCGGGAAAACTCACTAGTGTGACAGAAGTCTGCACTGGTTCCGCAGAGACAGGAACAAGAAAACCCTGACATTGTAGTCAATAGATGAATGGTGAATGTAAATACACGCCGCACACATACACGCACGCGCGCGCACACACACACACACACACACACACACACACACACACACACACACACACACACAGAGATCACAGGCAATCAGGGTCATATTCATTCAAATGCAAATATGTCACTAAGCTGCATGTTGATTCCGTCCCTGTCCATAAACAGACACTGTATGTGGTGTAGCACAGTAATAACGTCCAATTTTCACTAAGTTGCATTTAAGCTGAAGTTGGAGTCACGGCGCAAGAGTGTAACATTTTCACATCAATGGCAACATAATGTGAGCATCGTCTCGAGGAGAAAAGTCCCCAGGGGTGTGTTTTTTTAATTTCTTTTTTCAGTTTGACTCTAGCCTACCAAGAAGAACTTAAAGGACCCAACAGCAACTCTGTCACGTGTAAACACGCTGGCGGCGGGATTGGAGAGCTTCAGTTCACTCTTTGCCATCGAAAAAAAACACCGGGCGATGCAGAAAGTAAGAAAAAGGAGGTGCAGGTGAGGAGCAGTTCTGTGTTAAGTTTCTCTTTGACTGGTTTTTCTCTCTCACTGAAAGTCCATTGAGGCCCTGAGGTTTAAGAGGCAGAGAGAGGCGAAGGAGGCGACATGAGAAAAGGTCCCAACCTTGTTCACCCCCCGACCTAACGATGTCGCTTTGAGGGATTCATGAGGGAGCAGTTGTGACGGACACCACTCGCGGTGGGTCCAATAGGGTGGAGTCACGGCAGAGCCTGTTTTTGCAAGTTCAAGTTGATTGCATCAAAGTGGAAAGAGACAGGCGCGAGAGGGGACAGAGATATTCTGGGACACACTGACGGACAGCAATGGGGCAAGCTGGCCAGCTCATCGACTGCTTAATGGGCCAAACAAGCAAAGTGTCCGTTAGCCATTAGACTGTCTGAGCCATCCCAGGAATTACGAGGGAAAGGTTAGGGAGGACAGAATGTCAAACAGCTAAATAAAAGATTAACATTAAAAAAATAAAATAAAAACAGCAACAAGTAAAGACACGGTGGGTAGAGCCGATCTTTGAACACATACAATCTGATGTGGACTAGCCAGACGAAAGGCTGGCCAGCTACAGAGGGGTTCAAGAGACCACCACAAGGACAGCTTGTTTTCATCATTCATCAAAAACTAAGACAATCTGTTGACTTTGGGGATAGTTTTCAAATATGGAATTATTTAGAACTGACTTCATTTTTATCTTTAGGAAATGCCTGTATGTGACTGAAATACTGGTTTATGTGACGGAAGATTTTCAGAAATGTTTGTCTCATCATGTGCGCAGTATAATTCAAATATTAACCTGCTCCTGCACAATGTGAATTATTATGGTCCATTAAAAGGTCCAATTTGTAAGATAGTTGAGATTTAGACAAATTGGACACTTATTACCAACTAACTGTCACTGGACTGTGATTAAATGGTTGGAGCCAGGGACCAGACAGACATAAAAGATGGCACCATGGTATAAAAAACAACATCTTTATAAGACTGAACAGCATCTGCATCCAAGACGCAAGCCAACGCAACAAAGACAGCCCTACTCCAGCTGACGAAACTTGAGTTTAAAGACCGACAGACTCTCGCAGCTACCAAACCGCTTCTTAAACGGTTTAGCATGGGCTGCACAATACTGACATTTCACTGTTAAAAGGCTCGTTCTTTGCAAAAAGCTTCATGGTTGCAGCGAAGCACCTGACAGTCCAGGATGTGCGGTTGCATGACAGTGTATTACAACAGGCTAGAGTTAACCACAATGACGGAAATATTTATTTGCTGGGATGTTTTGCCTCATCTGGAGTCAGTAACTTGCACATGATTTCTCACACACTGACCCATGGAGTAATACTGCTGAATTTAAAGGCCTGATGTGGAGAATTTAGGGGTATTTAGAGGAATCCGCTGGCAGAAATGGAATACAATATTCATAACTGTGTTTTCATTTTTGCATTACCTCCTGAAACTAAGAATTGGTGTGTTTTCGTTCCCTTAGAATGACCCTTTTATATCTACAAAGGGAGCAGGTTCTGTTCTACAGAGTCCATCATGTTGCACCACCACTTCCTACGGTAACCCGGAAGTGACAAACCAAATACTTGCTCTGGAGAGGGCCTTTTAGTGTGTTCCACAAACGAGGGGTGTTTCGTTTCATGCGATCTGCGACCTCACAGCTAAATGCCACTAGATCCTAACCTCTGGTCCTTTACATCAGTGTTGATGATGATGGATCCTCAACCTCCACATCAGGAACATTTAAAAAAAACGTGACCTTTAATATAACATGACAAACACTCTCACACTGTGCTGGATTCATTTAAATTCTCAAACTCTGCCAGAACGTCTGACGCCTAATAGAGTGCAAGCTGTATTTAAGGCAAATGGTGGAAACACCAAATTCTGACTTTGAGTGAAACAGTACCAACAAACCTTTGCTAAAAACCTATGTAAAAGCATCTGACAACTATCATTTGACCAATGGTTTGTATTAGTTTAATAAATGATGAAACGGTTTTTGGCAGTAGACCTTTGACCCCACTGTATGGGCAAACACACACACACACGCACACACGCACACAAACAGAAAATCGTAAGGAACACATAAAAGAAGGAAGGAGGAGGAGGGTGGGTTGGCAGGGAGGGGTTGTCCTCCAGATCATCACGAGTCTTCGTTGCCAGAGTCGTCCTGGTTGTCGTAACGCCTGGTGGACGTCCCGCCGTCCTCGACTGAGCTCATCCCCCCGGCTTCGCCTACAGACTCCATCTCGCTCTCGTCCTCCTCCTCGTCCTCCTCCTCCATGTCGTCGTCGTAGAGGTCGTCGTAGAGGAGGTCTGAACTGCTGTCCTGTGAGGGAACCCTGGTCTGGACGCAGTACTCCGCCAACGTGGTCGGCACCTTGACGCCATCGCGCTCCGCCTCCGCTGCTGTTGACATCACCTGCTTCCTGTCGGCCGAGACAGTCAGCATGTGACGTGGTCGGATTGACAATAGAGTTGACATAATGTCTATACATGACTAAAACACTTCTTACGAATATTACCTGATAATCTCCGCATACTCCTTGTCCTTGCCTTTGCTGTCCCTCCATTTGCGAAACATGACAGATGCGTCCACATTGGCCGGGGAGAAGGTGTTCGGCTCATTGAGCAGAGAGATCACACTGAGCAGGATAGTCCTGATGATGGAGGGACCAGCACACGAACAGACAGGAAATGAGGACAGTCAAAAATCAAATCAAGTCAGTGTATTAAAAAAAGAAGATGAAGAAATTCTGCACAGGCTTTTTAAACTGTAATAAGCCTCATCCCAGCTCAGACAGAGGCGTTACCTCACCTCTTTCCTCTTGTGGCTCAATTACATGCTGCATCCAATCTGCTCAGGTTCTCAAAGACAGACTCAGCACTTTACCACGAGTCCTCAACAAAACGAGTCTGGCTGACGTGTTCATTTTAAAAGGAATTCTGAAAGCTGCCCCGCAGCACTGTCTTGTTCTTCAGATGAACAAAGGAACACTAAAGCTGAAAATGTTAATTCACACCGGTCTCAATTTGCTGTTACATTTGCTGTATGTATATTAAATGAAGTTCCATGTTTTCTTTTCGTGGATGGGGATGGCAACTCTTTTTTCTTTCTTTCTTTTCTTTTTTTTTTTTAATTTCTTTCAGGCATTTTTGATAGCAGAGAATATAGAAGAACTGAAATAGAATTGATATGGTGTAAGTGTTGTCTGTTCCTGGTTTTAAAGATGACATTACAGTAAATCTATGTAATATTCTAAACTAACCAGGACTGTTGTACTTGTTCTGATACTTGCCTTCACCCACTTGGTCATTATAACCACATATATTACCGATGTTTATTTATCAGAAGTGTCATTGTGATAATATAAAAATGTACCAATAGTCATCCCCGCAATATTGTTGCAATATTGATTAAGCATTTGGTCAAAGTATCATTATACTTGATTTCATCCCACTCTTGGCATTTATGGAGGGCTTTTGAGGAGATTTTAAAATATCCAAATATATATCAAGTATCCCAATGCTATAGTATCCCAATATTATTTTAAAGCTGTATCATCCAGTACTACCGAATGCTTGGTATTCTCATCCTATATTCTACATCAAAAAAACACAAATTTAATAGGGGGTATTTTGTACCACTGAGCTAGACATTTTAAAATCAGTCTATTGTACCAATAATCCAGCAGACCTGTGTTGTAGAAGGGATTCAAATGCATACAGAAGGCTGTGTGGCATTGATCAGTGGTTCTCATTCCCGTCTGACAATATTTTTAATTTGGATGTTTTATTACTCAAAGTCTTTGACACCCGTGCCCAAACAGTCATAACTTCTGCTATTGTGTTACTTGTAGATGGAATTATTATTATTTATCCATCTATTCATTTTTCAACAACACTGGCTGTATTGGTCATATCACTGTTTGCATCCTCATACTCAACACCATGCTTTGCCACCTTTACTTTTTGTAAACCGATATGTTGTGTATACAACATAATGTATATACATACTGTAATATTTGATTTTTTATATTTGATTTGTATATTTTCATCTCTACATCTTATTACTATTTTCTTTTTCTTTTCTGTTCTCTTTCTATTACCAGCTTACATAAAATCTCTGGACTCCTAAAGTGCATTTCACTGCACATTGTATTGTATGCTCTGTGTTATGTGACAAATAAAGAACCCCCCCCCCCGCCAAGGACCACTGGGGATCCCCGGATCCCACTTTGAGAACCAGGCAGAGATTACCTGACGTTCTGGGTGGGGTTCCATCTTTCAGAGGGCAGCTCCCCGCTCTGAGGGTCGTCCACAGGAGGGTGCAGGATGGAGATGCACACATCTCCGTTCTGGAAAGAGAGCAAAATAGACCATGTAACATGTGCACACATATAAGATGGCTAACACAAAATGTTTTACCTCGTAGATGTTGGGGTGCCACATCTTGGTGAGGAAGCGGAAGGTTGGCGGGGAGTACGGGTAGTCAACTGGGAACTTGATGTGCGCCTGGGAGAACAAACAGAAGCTGACAGTCAACACATGTTTTACAGACAGCCGAGCTTGACTTCCGTTGAGACCTGCCAGAGACACCCCTAGGGAGATGTGAGAAGTGATGTTTGGTGAAATGAAAGGAAATATGGAGAATACACACTTTTTACATCCAAATAAGCTAAATACACATACGTTTGAAATACATCCTTTCTCTGGAATGACAAATTCAATTGTCCTTTCATGCTTTCTTCAACAACAAAACATTTTGCAGGTGAGACAAGTTGCAATTAACTTAATTTTGCATTTAGAAAAATAAATGAATAAAACTTGATTAATTTGATATGTCCAGACTTGAAGTTATATAACAAATTGGACTCTGTTCTCTGTTCAAATCCGACTGAAAAGATGCGTAAAAAATGAGATCTCTCTTGACTGATTCTTCTAACCTCACAAGTTGACTCAAAGCAAGAATTCAACCACAAAGCAGCTTCCTGTATGTGTGTGTGTGTGTGTGTGTATATATTTATGTATATCATATTCAACCATGAGACAATCACACCAGCAAGCAGTTACATCCATGTTTCAATACAGCTGCACATTAGGTGACTTAAAAGCTGGTGTTTCCGGTTCTGTCTTTTCTTCCCAAAGTATTGTGCAATTATCAACATTAGAGGCTTGGGTGTGTGTAACACCACCCCAGCTCTCACTGCTGCCGCTCAGATAGGACTATCATTGCTCCACGACTAGTCGCTACAGTGGTGCGGCTTTGAGACGTTAAAAACACAGATGTCACGACGCGCTGGCACAAGTTTCAGGGCTTGCTATCAGTTACCATACTGACATGCAGGCGCATACCGAAACATCTTCCCCCGGTCACAAATGCATGACTGTGGAGCCATGCAGGGTTCAGCAGCGGTAACAAAATGACATGCAGTTATACTAGTCAGTCTCTGCCACCAGCCTTTCATTAAATTATGCAGATCAATCAAACAGTCAAGGCATTCCTCTTGTTAGTACACTAGACTCAACAAGCCAGCATTATAATTCATGATAATTACATTTACAATGTGTTGATGTAATTATGTGGGTGTCACAGTGGGTCAGGGATAAGCAATATTTGCCTCAGTGCAAGAAGAGTAGGCTCCATGTCGCTAAACAGGAAACTCCAGCTACAGTACCTATTGTCTATCTGTCTGTTCTGATTGGAGGATCCCTCCCCTGTTGCTCTGAGGTCTCTCCCATTTTTTTTGTGTGTAGCTTTTTCTTATCCACCTGCAGGGCCTAAGAATAGAGGGTGTAATATAGCGTGTTTTACACATTGTGAAAACTCTCTGAAACACACGTGTGGATCAAGGCTATATAAACAAAACTGATTTGACAGGACAATAGATAACACAGGGACGTCACTGCGAAGCCAAAGCATAGCACAATCAATGCTGGTCAGCTGTGAGAGTAGACTACAGCAGCGCCTGCTCTGCCCTGTGTTATTTTGGCATTCCTAGGAGGCTACAGTATCATCTGCATTGCCCCAACTTGAATGCAGGCACTTACTGCATCGCATTTTCGGGATGTTTCACTGAATAAGTAACATGAAAGAAAAAAGGAAGATGAGTCTCATCATGCCCTTCTCTCTTGCTCTTTCTGTGTGCTGAGGTGCCATTTATATCGGTCTCACGGCTAAAAATAGCCATCTGAGGCACAACCAACATAGATAGAGCTGGGGGGGGGGCAGACAAGGAGAGTGGAGGGACAGGGGGAAAGACTGCAAATTAGAGAAGTGTAAATGGCTGCCTGAAAACCCTTCAGAACCAAGCAGTAGAGGTGAGGCAGCTTATCGGTGAATTATAGTTTTTAAAAGTGCAACAATCTTAATAACAATACTTTACTTGGTCTGACACTGAGGGTTCAAACACAGCCCCTGTCGGTGTACTAGCTGTCTGTTTTCCAAGTTGCGGCAATCTCCTGTATGTCCGACAGCGATACTGTGGAGCCCCAACAATCCGTCAATTAATCGATCAGTCGATCATCAGAAACTTTATTGATAACTTTTTTGATGACTGGTTGATCCTTTCAGTCATCTTTAAAGCTAAAATGTCAAAGATTCACGGCCTGTCTTTGTCACTTGGTTGGACAAACAAAAGGTTTTTAAATACGTCACTTTTGGCTCAGTGAAAATGCAGAAAGCATTTTTCACAATAGTTTGACCAAATGATTAAAGCTGCTGCAAGAGTTGTCGTCATTTTAACTAAGTTCCTGTCTGTTTTGCAGTTAGCATTCCCCTCCCTCCTCTCTACATCATTATATGAACCGGCAGCATAAGTCGCCAGATACAGCAGCAAACAGGAGGATCCTGCTCTCTGTTCTGTTTGGATAAAGGAGCCGGGGATACCACAAAATGCATTTTGTCTTTTACTGCGTGAGCAGAGGGAGGAGAGACATGTGTTACTGACCAAACACTCCATGACAGTGATTACCGTTGGAATACAGAGCAATTAAATACTTATTTTAATAAGAAAGTAATGCTTACAGCAGCTTTAATTGATAATTGATAATTGATATTGAATTGATTACTCTGGGAGAAAACATGCTTAGGAGCACAGCCGCACTGTATACAGTTATATACAGAGTGTAAGACAAACTTCACGAATGTGCCTAAACACGGTGCAAAGTTCTGACTACTCTGAATCCATTATCCCCTACCCCTTTTTTTTCTAATTGAAAGTTGCGTCCCACCTTGAAGTAGCCTCCCTCATACAGGGTGTTGGGGGGCCCGAAGATGGCCACTTCCCAGTTGTAGAGGTCAGACTCCTCCACCAGAGTGATGCGGAAGCCCTCCACCGGCTGCTCCTGCAGAGACTTCAGCTCCATCATCAGGGCCTTCTGGGAACTAGGGGTTGCCTGGTGGGCCATGTTGATCCCACTTCTGACACCAGCAGTAGAGGGGATATGGCAGATTGGAAAGAACAACGATTCTGCTTACATTCAACATGTCTTACATGTCATGGTTACTGTTGGCAGTGGCAGCAAACAATTACAGTATGTTAGCTCCGTTTGTGTTGACACTAGTCTGTGTGGAACACGCTAGAAGAGACATCAAACCTGGACAGATAACAGTCTGACCGCCACATAAACAATTCAAACACAAACAGGATATGTGGCCTTCCAAGCTAGCTTAGTTCAGTGCTTCAGTTCGCAGGCCCTTTATGGAAGAAGAAGCAAAGTTAATAAAAAAAAGTGTTTACCTCTCTCCTTGCACTGTAATGTGTATTCGTTTCGTTACAGCTGAGAACTGGAAGGTAAAGTCATTGGTTGTCCATGCTAGGCTGGCTAAGTCTTGACAAAGAGACAGTGACAGGAGCAGTGGATTCTCTGCTAAAGCCTATGGCTGGTCCTCGTGTTGTGTTTCCGAAATTCTTTGTGTGCCAGTGTTGACAGTTGACATGGAGCTAGTATCAGTGTAAGTCACGGTCTCCTGTGGATCATTCTTGGGCGCAAAAGAGGAAACTCGTTCTCCCTGACATCTCTCCGTGCTGCTGGTTCGGTTCGGGCTGGCGCTCAGCTGATCCCTGCTTGTTTATGTTTGTTTATCTGCTCTCTGGCAGTCTCAACTTCTCCACACGTCAGCTAAACCCCTACCGAGCAACTTCGTTCAAACGGAGCAGCTCTCCTGCTCCCTGCCGTCCCCTCCGGCACGGTGGCAGTGTGCGCGGAGAATGAATTCGAGCCTACGGTCGCGAAAAGGACAGTAAGTGAGAGGTTTACACTCGCGAATAACAGTGGATTTCATCGATTTTTATTTTCCTCCCATCGGTGCTTCCGGCTATCATTGCGCGTGTCTGCAGAACGTAGAGCACGTACGGGTGAGAACGTGACGTGCGCGCTCTCGATGCTGAGCAAAAAATTGAGTAATTTCACTAAAAATGAATGAAACGATGAAAGCATTCTCAAATGTGTACATGCTAAACATTTAGACAGTTTAATTCTCACTACAATTAACCGTATAATTATGATAATAATAATAACAATAATAATCCTAATCGTTATTATTATTATTATTATTATTATTATTATTATTATTACTAACATTGAGGTTATCTTCATTTGCATCTCTTTACTGATCAGCTAAATATCATAACTAATTTATACATTACAATAATGTGTTTTCAAAGTAAACTGTAAACAGTGTAGGGATGTTTTATGATGATATCCATTAATTTTTCTTAAATTGATCAATAATTGACTTGCCACTGTGTCGCACTCTGGTTTATCAGCTCGGACAACAATGAGTTGATTATCTGAATAGATCAGTTTAGTCTATATAGCCTAATTGATTACATCATTTAAAGCCCTCCACTGCCAGCATTTTAAAATAAACAAAGGCATTTTGGCAGGCTGACAGTTTAACTTCTTAGGTATGATACTTTGAATTTAACCACTATTAATATCTCTTAATGTCGGGAATAATAAAGAGGATAAATAAAGAGGTCAAGCCTTTACAAATTCTTATGTCAAGGAGATAAATAGGGTAATGTGGTACTTAATTGGTAGTACAAGATGCTGCTCTGATACAATCGTATTCTTAGACATCTTGAAGGTGCCAGCCTTGGAAAAAAAAAATCCACAGAAATTGGCTTTATCACTCTTTTAAAGTTGATTCTAACATTGTCAGCAGCATTATCATCATCAATGTCTTCGTCATAGGTCAGTATGTTTTTGATTTTCTCACAAATACTATAAAAAAGATAACAGGCTAAACAAGAAACAAGTGAAAATAGCTCCAGTTTTCAATTAAGTTCTCTTTAGATTAGTTCAAATGAACACAGATTGGCGTCACACATTGTTATAGTCAACTTGTGGTGGTCTTTGCCTTCAGTCAAGTTTTACACTTTCATTCAGGGAGTGGCTCATGCATGTGGTTGTCCTTCTACAATGCCAACAACATGGTGAGAAAAAATCAATTTAATTAAATGAATAAAGTGATGACAAGCACTTTTTTTTACCATCTGTTTCTACTTTGTCTTTACAAAAAGTACCTATCAGTATGCAAACACAGTCGGAGCGCGCAGCTGGATGTAGTGTTGTGATGCTCTGACGTCACGTAGGTGAGTGACGTCAGACAGGAACCAGTGGAAGGGAGCTTGACAAATCAAGATGGCGTCCCACGCTGAAGCAGGAAAGAGATGTCATAAATAAAACTCATTCGGAGAATAGTTTATATTTGAGTGCCACATCGACAAGACGTCGTTTGGATTTTGAAAGGAAAAGACGGAGCAGATACAGGTGAGAGGAGTGAGTGTCCATGTGTGGGCTCAGGTTTGTTTCAGGGGCGGTGGCAGAACAGACAGCGGTCTATCCTGTCCAGCCACATAACGTTACTGCCAGGCCACTGGCGAAGCTAACTAAGCGTATTAGCATGTATGGTAGCTTTTCCGCAAAAACATTAGTCAGCGAGTCCCGATCATTGTCAGCTAATTCATTTATTCGACCTTAATATGCGGCTAACATTAACCAAAGCCATATCCGACTTTGACTTCTTAGCAAAACTGTCACTTTATGAACACTGCTAGCGCACTGAGCTAGGAGTGTCCACTGATAGTAATAGCTTAGCTTGTTGCTAATTAACGCAGATATAACTTAAGTTAAAGCAGCTAATGAATATAGCGCACTTCAGTGCGTAGCTAGCATGATTACGAGATACAAACATAACAGCTCGGAGCTTTGGATTTGCTATTTTAACGGACGCTTGCCTGAAAATGTGATGAACTACAGTAACAGCAATTGTTTCGTTATCGTTTTGAGATGTAACAAGTTCACTGCTCATACATTAGCCGACCTAATTACCTCACCGAGTTGCCCTTTGCTTTTGTGTTTGTCGCTGTTGTCTGCAATTAACACTGACGTGACTTAATGTGCTCTAACCGTGAGGACTAGCTAAGTGTTAGAAATAGCTACGGAACACAGTGACATGATATTATCTCTAAGTATCTGCTAACTATATGCTAACTACTAGATCAATATCTGAAAGAAAGCAGACATAACTGATCACGAGACACTTCCTGGTCATATGTGTCCCATTTTAACATGATTTCACAGTCAGAGTTAAGTCCGAGCATATATTCTAGAGTTAAGTGTTTTCACTAAACTCAAAAGTGAGGCCAATGGGCGTGTACAGCTTCCAGAGTAGTACAAGAAACGCCATTGTAGGCTGCATTTTTACACGTGTTTGAAATGGTAGATATCATGCTGTATCGGTCCATGTGTGTGTGTTTGATCACTGTCATCACTTTCATGGCGAATCTGGGTCTTTTTCTGGCCAGTGATTATACACAAGGCACTTAAGGAAGCAATTGTCCCAGTAGAGACTGACTGATAACACTGTCTTCATATACTGTGTTAGACTTGACTATGATAAATCAGTGGAGACACATTTGCCTCTCATGGTTCCGTTATTACTAAATGTAAGTAAAGGTTACTGGATATGAGTGATTTAATTGTTAATCTGTAAGTATGAATTAATTTATGACTACATTCATGTCTCAGTGGTTTAAAGCATTATACTATTTGATTGTCATTTGCTAATGTGTAAATAACCTGTTATCTGCCTACATGTCTTTGAGTAGAGCCTGAGCAAATACTGGATTTTCGGGCCAATAAGGAGGGCAGGATATTTTACAGTCAAACAATACACTTTATTGCCCGTAAGGACATCAATGCACAGACACAGTTAACCAGACTGGAAATTTAACAATTATACCCCAAGCATCTTTTTCTGCATTATGCAAAATTACATTGGTGCACGCTGGACAATATGCTGATACTGATCGATCTGTGATAAGCCAATATTGGCCGATAATATTAGTCAGCCTTACTTTTGAGGACTAGTTTAGTCCAACAAACTCCTGACAGATGTTCAAGTTTCCTCTCTGTCTGAATATAATGTTGTGCTGGGTGGATAGCGTACAATTGTCCTGTGTGAGTTTGTGTTGTGGAAATGGCTGACTTTATCCAAATGATGGATTGCTAAGATTGTAATTTAATCAAATGATCAAGCACTCAAAAATAAAGAGCTGAAAGATGCAACAAGCTGTAGAACTGGGTTTCAACACTACAAACTATCATATCACACCAGTAAGCCATTTGATTCAGTGTTTATTTTAGATTTGGCCAATTGAAGCTCAAAGTACTTTTTTCAAACAAATCCCTCACTTCAGCTGTGTAAGTGGATCAAATTTACCACTTTTTCCACCGAACATTGGTCTGAGAAAACACAAAGATCAAAGTTCTGTGTCAGTGGATGTGAAGACAGTGGCTTCACTGTGTTGAAATGTCAGGCATTGTTGCGTGGCATGACCAAATAACAGGATTATGTCAGTTCAGATGCAGAGCAACAGAATGCACAAAGCCAATAATAATGAAGATTTTGAATTTGAATAGAGGAAACTGACATTTTGGCCTACCACGTGTCATTGCACTCATGCTTTGATTAAATCAGTTCCGTAGAAACAATTTCTGAACTGTAATTATCAATCAAGAACTATTCTGTCAAACAAAACGGCATGCCTGAAGGCAGGTGGAAGAAGGGCTGGGGAAATCCACATTGGCCTGTTTTCACACTGTTGTACCCATAGTGATGCGTTTGTAAGAAACATTGACCAGTGGTGTTTACTTTTCAACTCTTTGTCAGTTAATAAACAAGGGCCCTCCTGCTGCTTACTAACTCACCTGGTGTGCCCATGTGTTTTCAGAGTCTCTAAATGGCTGCGAGGAAGTCTGGAGCAGATGTATACAACAATGGTGAGATCCTGTTTTTAAAACTTTCTTCTTCCACTGTTTGTCTAAACTGCTGTTTTGAGTCAGAAGTGGTGCAACAGTAAACTGTCACGGTTCAGTTCATACCTCTTATTTGTGAACACGGTTTCGGTATGAGTTCGGTACAGGAAACAGGAAAAAAAGCAACAAAAAATCCCAAATGCATAAACTTAGGCCTATCTTGGCAGTGCAGCGATGCGTATGTCAACTCACTCTCGGAGAGAAGAGAGAGCGATGTGCTGTACTGCAGCTGGTATGGGTGTATTGATACCATGGAAAATGAAACAGTTTCAGACATTCGGGATCAAGATGTATCAATTTTACAATATTTTTAAAATATTTTCTTATCACTAATACACTCACATAGGTCTTATTTCAAGGCAGGCCCCTTGATAAACAAATTCAAATGTGACATTAATGCCAATTGCTTCGGTAATGTCTTTGGCCCTGTGTGATTTCACATCTAAAGGCTGCTTAAAAAACAGTAAGGATGAGTTGTTGGCTTCGCTCCAGTAACTGACTCATCTGCTTTATGCTATCTAATTTGTGTTTGCTTGTGTTTCCACTCACACAAAACTGTCAAACAACAGCAACACTGTCCTCGTCCACTTGCTCTCCAGGGATCTCCCACACAGCAAATTTGGAGGAGTGGACATTTCCTGTAGCTCTAATGTCTCATTTGAACTCGCCATATTGTATTGTCAGCCACCATCTCCATCACAGGGAGCTCATCCAAGTCTCTTCGTTGTCTTGTTTTATTGCGTCTTCTGCTTTTGTTGTTTAATGGTGGGTGGAATATGTTTTTTTTTAAACTGCATTACTGCCACTTACTGGATTGGAGTGTTGATCGCGGTTATACTCTCACCCACTGACATATGCTCTCGCTATAGTGTGACAGTAAGATGTATTCTTCGTATGATTGATGATGCTGGTACTGTGATGGCTCAGGATTATTACATGTACTGTTTTTTAAGTGGCCATGAACTTTGGGTCATGACCGAAAGAATAAGATCCCGGATACAGGCGGCCGAAATGAGTTTCCTCTGCAGGGTGGCAGGGCGCTCCCTTAGAGATAGGGTGAAGAGCTCTGTCACCCGGGAGGAGCTCAGAGTAGAGCCGCTGCTCCTCCACATCGAGAGGAGCCAGCTGAGGTGGCTCGGGCATCTGTTTCGGATGCCCCCGGGACGCCTCCCTCGGGAGGTATTCCTGGCATGTCCCGCCGGGAGGAGACCCCGAGGAAGACCCAGGACACGCTGGCGTGACTATGTCGCCCAGCTGGCCTGGGAACGCCTTGGGATCCTCCCGGAAGAGCTGGAGGCAGTGTCCGGGGAGAGGGAACTCTGGGTGTCCCTGCTCAGGCAGCTACCCCCGCGACCTGGCCCCGGATAAGCGGACGAAAATGGATGGATGGATGGATGTTTTTTAAGGGAAGTTTAGGTTCAGTGTCTGCTGGTGCCTGTAGATTCAGTGTTTACTCTCATGTATTCTTGCTATGTATTTCTTATTTATTTTTAATTATTTTTTTGTACACAGGACCCATCAGCTACCTTGATGATGTTCCCTTCAAGATTAATGAAAAATTCCGCTGCCCAGCCAAAGTGGGGCTCCCTGTTGGTTTCTGTCCACCAGACTGCAGCTCTTTGCTGGTGGAAACACAGGTACAGGACTGTTATTACCTGATGAATGCTGCACTAATGTGTACCTCTCCAGCATCCTCACAGCAGGGCTTAACTGTGGTGACCTACACCATTATGGCGCTGATCATTATTGGTCCTGCTGTGTCAACATTATGTTATTGGTCATGGACATGGAAGACTTGTTATGCTTAGCTTTTAGATTGAATGGTGTGGTCCAGCACATGCTGTCAATGGGGTGACAGTTAACAGCTAGATAATATTTCAGTAGATTTCCAGGTGTTAAGCATTCCTGCTTACAACAATAGAGTATCTTTATTGTTTGCAAGTTACAGCAACCTCAAATTTTGAGTTGATTAAATCTATGTGTTACAATGTCATCCTATGTTTAATCTGTTCAATTGAAGTTGTAACATCATCTGTCTCTTATAATCATAATTATTCTTGTTTTCTCTGTTATTCTATGTGCCCTCCTTGCCCATCATTCCTCTTCTTCCTCCTACTACTGTCGCAACAGTATGACTTTTCTCTGGAGAGGCGTAGCGTGCGCTGGGGGGTTGAACTGGCTGAGGCCAGAGCAGCAGAAGCCAGAGCAGAAGAAGCGGCAGCCAAGCAGGAGGCAGAGATCAAGGAGTCTTTGGCACAGGCCCAGGACATTGATGGTGGTGGAGGGAAGAAAGCCCGGTCTGCTGCAGAGGACCAAGACCTTCTTCCACCAGCGTTGAACCCTGTCCTTGCAGGGCTGAGCCATAACGCCATCCTAACTCCACTGCCTGCCCCGAGCCTTGGCCCCAGGAAAACCCAGCCTAGCACTCCCCAGCTGCACAGCCTCAATCTAGCTGACTTTGAGCGGGAAGAGGACCCCTTTGACAAGCTGGAGCTCAAAACTTTGGACGATAAGGAGGAGCTCAGGAACATCCTGCAGAGCCAGCCCCAACCTCTACCTCCTCCTTCTGTATCCCCACCAGAGGTCTCCCAGAGGTCTCGTGGAAACAGCCCATCCCCTCCTAGCACCAACACCAGCCTCACAGCCAAACCTGGCTTCACCCATAAACCCAATGGGTTGGTTGCCTTGCTGGACATGGACAGAGTCGGGCATCCTGGGAGAACGGGGTTTGAAACAGATGATCGACCCTGTAACATCCGCTCTCTCACTTTTCCTAAGCTCTCTGATTCTGGAGACCCAGAACCAGTGAGGTACAGCCCACTCCCTGCACCCATCCCAGCCCCCCGACAGAGCCTACCCAATGGCAGCCCACCGACCATACCCACGAGCCAAGTTATTGTTGCCCCTGAGCCATCCAGCCACAACAAGGGCGGTGCGCCCAAACTGGTGAGATTACACACTGATTTATATACTTGATTAGAGTGTTTGTATGGGTTACAGAATGGCAGATGAGCCTGCGATGGTTGGATAGAAATGTAAGGAACCTCACTGACATTCACTCTTGTTTTTCCACTAGGCCAACCCAGGGTCAGGATCTGTTGGTCTGCCATGTGGTGGCGCCCTGCTCAGCATGACCCCCAGCGAGCGCCAATGTGTGGAAACCCTTGTGGGCATGGGCTACTCTTATGAGGGTGTCCTACGAGCCATGCAGAGACAAGGGCAGAACGTGGAGCAGGTGCGACTCCCTCTCACCCCAATTCGCAGAAATCTGGATACCTAGCATATTTACTATCGGATATGCTTGTTTGTGTGGTTGTGTATTTGTGTTCAGTGAAGGGTCAATGGTGTGCAACTGTATATATCAAAACATTTAAATTGAAATAAAGTTGTTAAATCACACTGTCTGTTGTCTCTAAAGTAATGGCAATAGATGCGTGTTTGGGATCTGTGTAGCTAAAGCTAAACAATATAACCTATCCAACCATTGTCCCAGGATTATACAAGCTATAGCAGTAGATGCGGGATAAAAAGCAAAACATAACAGGTCCAATGGAGATGGTATTAATTGGCCAGCTGATGTTGAATAATGATAAAACATTGGGCACATGTAAGGCAATACAGCCCCACAGAATACACAATGAACCCTACGGAACATTAACAGTAAATGATTTCAATCCACATTGTAATGAATTATTGTTTACTCAAAAACAAACCCTCATTATGTCTTTCATTTTTATTTTAAGCCTTAATAAGAATGTGATTTTCAAAGCAGACACATAACGAACATGTATTTATTGTTTGTCTAAGGTACTGGACTATCTGTTTGTCCATGGGCGTCTGTGTGAGCGGGGCTTCGATGCAAGTGCAGTGGAGGAATGTTTAGAGATGTACCAGTGTTCAGAGGAAAAGGTTTGTACAATTTTTATAGGTAGCTGCTCGTCTTAACAACATGCATTGTGTTGTGTCAAATCAGAAAACAGTGTTTTGTCTTTGAAATATGAGCAATACCTCTATATTACCCTATTACCCTTTTAATAATTTAGCCAAAGTCTCTAGATTGTATTATAAACTATATAATCTGTTGGCTTTTTTTTTTTGTTTGTTTTTTTTTCTCATTCCCAGGCCTTGCAGTTCCTTGAGCTAATGTCAAGATTTGGCGAGATGGGATTTGAGCGGGATGCCATCAAAGAGGTGCTGCTGGTCCACAACAATGATCAGGACAAGGCTCTAGAGGACCTGATGGCTCGGGCTGCAGCAAGCTGAGCCAAGCTAACCAGCCAACCAAAGCCCTGCCCGGGGCTTGCCTCCCGCTACTACCCAACACAGCCCCTTTCCTTCTGCCTACCCTATCGCACCATGCCCTGCCCTCGCCTTGGCTGTGGAAGGGACAGCTGGGAGACAGTTGTATTTCTCTCTGTGCTAAAACGTATTGTGTCTCAGCACTTCTTAAAGACTGTGTGCCTAGAGTGGAGGGGGTCAAAGTGTAGCCATACTTCATGGTGGTGTTTTTTTCTAAGAAATCCTGGGGTTAGGTTCCAGGATGTGGTACTGCTAGGATATTAAAGAATGGGAAGAAAGTCTGAGCTAGAGAGGAGAAACTGGAAGAAATTGGGCTGTGGCTGTTTTGATGCCGTTCTGATTTGCTTCCACTTGGAAGTGTTTATCTGACTGCAGGTGAAGCCGCGGGACCGAATGGGGAGCTGATCCCAGGCTCTGACAGAAAGGCCAGTTTGAACTCCTGAAACCCTTAAACAACTAAGCTGCCATCTTCCACTGTTCAGTGCAGACCTAGTAAATGGTGGAGGGGATCAGGGCCTTGAAGAGGCTCTCTTCAAACTTAGCAAACTAACTAAAAAAATCTAAAAAAGAGAAGAAAAAAAAAAAGGCCCAGACGGCAGACAGATTATTGACTCTCAAGAAGTGCCCTCTCTGCTCTGGTGCCCTGCACCTAGATCTGTTCTACTTTATTCTTTCATGCATTCATGTTTATTTTCTGTTTCTTTGGGCACTTTTTCATGTCAATTTGAAGATTCCATTTCTTTGCTTTCTGTTATAGGAACTGCATAATAGATCACTAGTCATCATAACTCAGAACTTAAAGAGATGCTACTGCCCCAGTACGCTCTTTGACCTGCACTGGAATGGCCTGTTCAAGGAGTGGGGAGACATGTGGAAAGTTTCTCTGTAAGAAATAATAAGAAATGTCCCAAAAGCCCACTGACACTGATGTGTCACATACTGCACAGGCACACATTTCATAATTATCAACGTATTTAAAATAGTACACTGACACTTTCATTTAAGATTAAAGAGTTTGATATGATGATGTAAGATATGTTAACTCACACTTTTAAATGTCATGGACTTTCTTTTTGCAGACTGGAAACGAGTGAGTGGTTTGAAAAAAAAAAATGTAAGTGCGGGTTGTTTTTACAGCCACATCATAGTGCAATAGAGACATTTCATATTGTGTGACTGTTGACTGGCACTTTGAGCCTCAAGTAATTGTTGGGAGTTAATAGACGGTCTTCAAGCCTTCTGGAAATTTGGTTGTAAAGGTTTAATTTTATTGATTTCTATCATTTGTTCTCTGTTATTGGACTCCATATCACAAAAATCTAATCAATCGTGACTTTGGTTTGTTGACTTGTCCATTCTTTTTTTTCAAGTGTAATACGAAATGAGTTTTCATCTTAAAAATGTTTTTGTTGGCATCCCCACAGTCTTAAATGGAGAGTTTAAAAACGCATGTCAGTCACCACATGTCAAAAGCATTTTCCATACGTTCATTGGGTGTTATTGTTTAAAATACGATCTGAATCCTTTATTTTTATAGTTTGTGTTAACGGACCTCCTAAGTTCCAATGCTACATACAGTATGTTTATAAAGCTGCTCAATTGTACTGAGGGCAAGGATGGTAGACATTTCCATAACCTTGGGCTCTGTGGTTCTGGTGGGGATTGTGAGAGGCATGGTGACAGATTAAGGGCTTAAAATTAGAAAAATGTGACTGGGAGAACTGGCACTTTGCTTGGGGCAGGTCCAGTACTTTGTCCTATGTTCCACAAATGCAAAAAGAAACTTCATAACCACCAATCTATTTCAGAATAACTTCTGGTTTTGACCAATAAATACATTGTAGTGAAGTTTATTGCCAAAACAAATATAAGTTTACTTGTTTAATGAAAGATATTGGCAACCAAGATTATACAGTACCACTCACACCAGAGGGATGAGCACATCCCAGTGAGCGTTCAAGTGACATGTCATCATGAATCTGTCCTCCAGTCCATGTTCACTCTTTGGTTAGGACAGTGCCTTGGGCAAGCTAATGACACGACACAATGTGCGATGTTACGTGTATCATCCTTATTTAAGTCAGGCTTCTATCTGACATGTGGTTTACATGATCAACAAGCAAGTGTTTTCACCCAGTTTTAATTGCCTTCCGTCTTGATTTACTGTGACAAAGAAGAATAGCACACTTGCTTTACAAACACATAAGTGGTATTATCGTCGCCTTACATAACTCAAGTGTGGTTTCCTCAATCGCACATGATGCCAGATGACATCCACTCCTCTGACAGCCTCACACGCTGGAGTGAATACAGTATAGCAGGTTCTGGGCCTCCTCCATCAATGCCTCCTCCCATTTCTGTTACGATTTGCAAGCTGTGTGGGGACGACATGCAGCTAGATTCTCGTTACCCAGGGTATCATCAGGTCCAAGGGTTTATCAGTCACTGCATAATTGGGGCGCTAATGAATCTAATGAACAATGAAATATCTTAATGGTATAATAAAAGGCGGGTGAGGTGAGTGTTCTTTTCCCATGCTCCTGAAATGTGATTTGCAACATTTTTCGATTTCCTCTGGAATTATTTGGAAAAATCCACACGATTAAATGTGCACATCTTTTCAGTGGTGAGACTGTTGATCATTAATGGTGTCACTTCCTGAGCTTAGTGTGAAGGCGAAGCTGGTGGGGACGGCTCACCTGCTCCTTGTTGTCTCTCTTCAACTGCAATTGCATTTTTATTCTCTCTATTCAGTCGAGAAGACAGCAACAATACAGACGATTGTCCGTCCAGGTATTGTCAGCGGCGGCTGGAAACATCCAACTGTGTGGCCCAGTCAGCAGAAAAAGAGACGATTATGCATCAGAATAGAGGCCATATTTGGTCTGCCTGAGCCCACCAGGGTTAATAAACAGAAGATTACAAAGTTGTGGTTCAGTACAAGGTCCTTCATAGTGCTCAGTCACCAGTGTAATGTTAGATGGCCATGTTAACCATGTCTGTGTGCTCATGCAAATGATGGCCTTCTTCAGAAGGATCCAGTGAGTCAATCAGATGATTTTAGATGCATGATTTTCTACCACAGATGTAAAATGAGACCTTAAAAGATTTTCTAATACAGTGTCTTGTGTGGGTGGCCACCAGAAGTCCACAAAGAAGTCTTAATCTTCATAGTAACCATTATGAACATATCGGGGTATATAAAACACCAATAAAATAATTATTTAATAGAAAATGTATAATACAATTAGATTTTAAAGAGAGCCCAGACATGACAGCTTATGATTTGATTTTATATTGCCAGAAATTCTATTTTAAAAAATCTTGTCTTACTATGTAGTATAAAAAATATTCGATTTTTAAAATTAATTTTATGACAGAAACACGATATTCTTCAATCAGAGATCAGAACCATCTGATCAATGGTCTCACGCAGGCGGCGTGCACGAGCACGCATGACGCTCGCGTTCACGTACGACCTTGTTTTTGTTGATGTTTAATTTGAGTGCGGCTGCGCGCTGCTCAATGCTTTCGCCGTTGCTGACGCGACTTGGCAGGGAAAAAGACAGTGTGAGCCCTCTGGCAGTGGGTAGCGACTCTGTCGAAACTAAATAGGTAGCACGGCCCGAGATAAGTATTATTTGGGAACCTGCGATAGTATTTCAGCGATAATCTTAATCAGCGACTAACCAACCTCTCCCGTATGTGATCGCCCTTCCTCCTCGTCGGACGCTGCCAGCGAGGGCCAAGGAACAAAATAGCATATCGCCATTATATGATCCAGTGTCCAGCGTCACTTTTACCCTCCATGTGGGTGAGGGAACTGTGTGTTTCAGATTATGGCGAGAAAAACAGTTAGCAGGAAAAGGAAGGCAGGAGAGCCCAAGGACCAACAACAGGTAGGCGGAAACCCGGTGCGGATCCTTATTAGCTAGCTAGTGAGTTATGCTAGCATGCTATTTGACACTGGGCTAGCCGGATTTGGCTGATAAAACTGCCAGAGGCCAAATTTTCATGACATTTTCACAGATTAACCACCAATTAAACTACATAACGCCACATGGACAATACATTACAACTGTGGTCTTGTTCAAACGACAAAACGTTGTGTTTCTGTTTGAAACTTAGTACCTGCTTATATTAGCATGGCGTTAGCCAACGGCAGTCCGTTGTCAACACGACAGCTAGGTCAACGTTAGCTAAAATGCTAGCTACATCGACGTACATAGGCTTTTATTTAATTTTACCTACTATTAACTCATCTTTTCGTAGATAAATTAATTGTCAGTCCCTTTTTCGTTTGGGGCCATTACATGTCAGCCTCTGGTCACCATCCTGAACAGCAGCAGACAGATGTAATCATCACTTAAAACTGAATCTGCCTCATCTTAGCGAATGATTAGGTATAGCTTTAGCTAGCCCTGTAGCTAACGGTAACGTTAGCTGAAACGTTAACAGTCAGTTAGCTAGCTGACTTACATGTAAACTAACTGTAGATGGGCTCGTCCAAGAGAATGGAATTGACCTCGGCTGAATTGAGAGACAACATTTCTCATCAGCACGAACATCTTTCCTAAACAATCAGCCCAGAGCCCAGCTGTTGACTTGAACTTGAAACTGGTTAACATCATCACTAGTTTAAGTTTATGATCTGCTTTTACTGGATTGTTTGCCAACACTGCCAAGGCATGTCTTGGCCATATGTGGCCACCATCTTTCACCAATATAAATGAACACACTCATAGTAACAACTGATTTAATGTATGTAATCTATTGATTACTCGTCAGTCAACAGTATTAAAAACTAGTAACTACTACTACTACTACTACTACTACTACTAGAAAATTACAAAAAGATAGCAGATTGCAACCCAAATTACTTTAAGGTCAAGGGAATAGAAACACACCAATAACACCACTTATGTGAGGTATGAGTAGTTGGGCCAGGGCAATTTATAATCAAAAATTGTGTTTGTAATTTTATTGTGAGGTAAACTGAGATGCTTCTGGTATTTTGAGTGAACAATCAAAATAGTAAGAACAAAAAAAATGTAAAGGCTTTTTGTCTTCACTTGATGACAAGAGTAGCTATTCTGCTCGTCTCCGTGTTGTTGTTTTCATTAGCAGGGATGCCCGGATGACAATAGTGATCTATCATTTTGACATACTGCAATTCTTTGACTTCAAAGGTGTATTAGCCTATACCATCGTACCCTTAGTGTTGGATGCATTGATGGACAACCAAGAGTGTGACCCAGCCTCTTTGGCATGTATTTGTGTGTGTATGACAGATATCTTGTTGTGCTCCTGTCCTGACCGGTCAGTGATCATGCTGACTGACTGCATTAGGGCTGGATAGGTCCGATGAGGTCTACTGACTAACAATAGGCGTGGTCTGTACCTCCATTACAGACAGCCAATGATACTAGGCCACCTGAGCGAGATGTTGTATCAAATTCGGTGCCTTTGTTTGCACTCGTCCCGTATTGACCCAGCCTGATAAAGTGACAGTGACGGTGTGCATGTGTGTTTTTGCTGTAATACTGCATGATCTGCTAAGGCTTTTAATTCTGTATCAGCAAGTTACAGAGATGTGTCCACAGTCCCAGTAAACAGTTTGTAACGAGATGTCTCAGTAAACACAGTTTGTTATATTCAAATAGAGATCAAGAAAGCAAAGAAAAAGAAGATGACAAAATGCAACTGTATTATATTCATTAAAGACTTATTAATTTTTTAAAATGTAAAACATGAATTATATTTGTTTGTATATGTTGGATTATTTCTTCAAAATTGTGTGTAAAACACAATTATTATTTGTCTCTGAAACAGTGTTGACGTCTGGAAAAAGTCAGGTGCTTTCCACACAGAACATTTGTAGGTGCTTGACTTTGTTTCGCTTTTCTTTCTTCAGCTGGGCTGGTGTCAGGCACCACACAAGCGGAGTCGTGTTTCTTGTTCATCACGTCATGACCAGCAGTGGTGGTGCAGTCGGCGCTCAGTGGTATGTGCCCTCCGGGGGCGGGAGTTCAGGCCTCAACAGCAGCATGAGTTGCGGCTCCAGCGGAGCCTGCGGGGTTTTGCAGCCGGCAGGCTCCCTGGCATCCTCAAGGAGAGGGAGTTCTCTCTGGGCAGGCTCAACAAGGTGTTCGCTTCACAATGGCTCAACCACAGGCAGGTGGTGTGTGGGACCAAGTGCAACACGGTGAGATGTCATTTTGTCACTAACCTGTATCAATTATTTGGACATTACCACATATTTCCACCAGTTGTTGTTGTTGTTAATCTGCCAATACTATCACTTAGTCAGTAAAGATAACACTCTCAAATAATTTAGAAACATAGAAAGGCAGATGTTGGATTATTTAAACTGACATGTAAACACTACAGACGAGGTTGCATGCTGCCTAAAGGTTGATCTTAGAATGAGTAGAATGAAAGGAACAGAGCGGAATCTGTCAAATTATTTTGTCAGCAGGGTTTCTCTTAGGAAATCTGTAATAGTAGGTGGTTTGTATCCTGTGCCAGCATGTGTCCATTAAATAACAAAATTCCTACATTCAGCTAATTTCCAATGATTTTGTCTCTTCAATGGTTCCATGTGGTGAATATATTCAGTCTTGGTGTTTTAATTAGATCACAGGACCTTCCCACAAACACTCATCTGTATAATTCCAACTCAGGATTTGTCTGAGTTCCTGAACCTGGTAGGATAACCGGATTTCTTTCTCTCCATTACCTGCAGCTTTTTGTAGCCGATGTCCTGACGGGGCAGATAACACGCATTCCCATGCTGAAGGACAGGGAGTGTGGCAGTGGAGGCTCTGGGGTGGTGGGTGGTGCAGTGGTGGCGGGCCGGCATTACCACTCCACCGCTGGCTCTCGTTCCCGGATGGACCAGCAAGGCTGCGGGATCCACGCTATCGAACTCAACCCCTCCAGAACGCTGCTAGCCACCGGAGGAGACAACCCTAACAGCCTGGCCATCTACCAGCTGCCCACACTGGACCCCGTTTGTGTTGGAGATGTAAGTGGTTTGGGTTGGCATCTTTGGTCGGTTTGTGAGTGAGATTTTCATTGGTATGTTGGTTATCTTCACCATATGGACTCTATAGATGACTGTGTTAGTTAGGGGAAATACCCCACAAGTTTTTGTCAAAAGTAATTGTCAATAATTGCATGGTTTTGTGTAGTTGAATGCTTCGATCATTTCCAAAAATGTTTTACATGTTCAACACTTTAAGCAAGATAACAATACGATGACGATTGATTCCCATCAGCCTGAACTGCGGTCCGCTTCCAAATCTCTTAATTGCTGCCCACGTCAGTTTGTTCAGTGATTCAAATAGATTGTGTTACTTGTGTCACTTGGGGTGTAATACTGGCGACCGATCAAAGCAGGCCTGATTAAACATATACCGACTATGGTCAGCTGTACATGTTGTTGTAAGAGAGACTAAAGTAATAACTCAAAAAATGGCTTATTTTGTTGTTGATTATTGTGAAAAATATTATGCATATTACATTTTATGTAGCGTGCAAGTATAGTAATATATTTGAATGAATTCTACACTAATAATTTTTTTAATATTACCAGTCACAGTTAGTCGTTTAGCAGTTCAAGCTGCAGAATATGTAAGACGAGCTTGTTTGGGTTTTACATATTAGCCATTTGTTTTTTTTAGGAAGGTCACAATGACTGGATCTTCTCCATAGCATGGATCAGCGACAACATGGCGGTGTCTGGTGAGTTCTCTATAATAGCTTAGTTGTATGAATGAACTCTACTCCTTTCTGTTTCTGAGTCAATGAGCTCTAAATAACCCGACGACAATCCTGAAGATGTTAATTTTCCACGTTTGTATGCAGGCAGTAGAAACGATCTGTAATCTCGATACGTCTTGCGTTACAATTCCCAGGGTCCAGAGACGGTTCCATGGGCCTGTGGGAGGTGACGGAGGAGGTAATGAGCCAGGCAGAGCGCAGTCAGAATGAGGAGTCAGTACCCTCCTACGCCCACATCTCCCACCGTGCCCTCAAGGACATCCCAAAGGAGTACACCAACCCATACAACTGCAAAGTCCGGGCTCTGGCCTTCAACAACAACCATAAAGTAAGGTTCAACCTTACACAACTGTTGGGGAAGCCACATGATTGTGTTCTCCGTGACTTATTTCCTGCAAGTCTTAATATACCGGGGGCCAGATTTCAGGATAATGCAGTTTATGTTTATGATCAGTATGTATGATCATACAGATGAACAGCAGATGAGTGGTTTGAAGCATTTTTTCTTGTCTTTTCAAGCCTACACGGGAAGAGAATTTAAATCAAAAACACTGATGTGGAGGACAATATGTTTACTTCTTGAAAGAAGTTGATTGGCAGTACCTGTTGTCTCTGCCTTTTATGCACTTCAGTTGCAGTCGTTAACCTCTGTCCTCCCATGTCGTTCCTTTTCCAGGAACTGGGTGCTGTGTCCTTGGACGGCTATTTCCACCTCTGGAAAGCTGAGCACAACTTGTGCAAGGTAAATGTATATAGTTAGAGTAGTAATCATTGTGTAATGCATTTCCTCTGCATATAGACGAATCATCGACGCAGGGGTGGGCGACGTGACCTAAAAATTATATCATGGTATTTTTGTCTTTTGCGGTGACAGTGATATAGTATAGTTTAGTATAACTAAAGTAAAAGGGATACTCAGACATGATTCTACCTTTTCTTGCTCTATTGGCAGTGTTGGGAAACAGATTTTAATAACAATTAAAAACAAAGTGTGTGTTTACAGGCTTCAAATAGGAATACAAATTAGATATAGGCCTAAATGTTTTCTGCATGTTTTGGGAGGAGTTCCTGCCCACAATGTAGGTTTAATTCGTAAATGTACTGTAATTCATTCTCACAGTTAGACAAGGGGGAGGATTAGGCATCTCAACAACATTTACTTGGCATAAAGGAAGGAAGTAAAGTAGTTTACCACAGAACATGTCTACCAAGTACATTCACATATAGAAAAAACAGACAGAGAGGGTCACTGAGCAGAGGGAGCTTTCAGTGTAAAGATCACAACAGGGCTAGCTGAGGTTGCCTCAGCCAACCTAGTAAGGCTTAATGTTCACACTATTTTTCTTGACTGTCCCCCAATGGCACTGGCCCTCGTTGAGAAAGTAGCGAGCCAGAGTAAAATGGTCAGCGCGCAGATGGCATTACAGAGTTTTCCTGTTGTTGTGGGGTCACAAACAAAGTTAATCCACTGGGTATTCACTTAATGGATTGTGGGAATAGATTAAGACATTTGTGTTTGATCTTGCAGATGACAAGCAATCATTTCTTACACTTTTCGTATTGAATGGACTTTCTCAGTGGAGTTCTCCTGGATGGCATGGGAACATAGTTTCCTCAATGTTCCCCCTACTCAGTTCCCATTTAACAGTCCCTGGTGTTTTTCCATCCAGATACTGTCCACCAAGCTGCCTCACTGCAAAGAGAATGTGTGTCTGGCGTATGGGCAGGACTGGTCGGTGTATGCCGTGGGTTCTCAGGCCCATGTCTCCTTCCTGGATCCGCGGCAGCCGACACACAGCATCAAGTCCGTCAATTCCAGAGAAAGAGGAAGTGGTGAGTGATCTTTAAGACGGCTAAATGTTTGGTTAATAGAAATCGTTTCATAAGCTGTATTATGAAAGTAAAATAGTTGTGTCTATACTGTGATTTCTCTGTGTCTAAAGTATGTGTTAATGCTCTCTGTGGGGCAGATGGTAAAACTTGCAAACAACACAGTTTTTTTAGTGGTAAATCTCAAACAGACAGGCAAGCGAGGCTTGATGTTTACCCTTGGCTATCTGTGTGTTTGTGTGTGTGCAGGGATCCGTTCAGTGAGTTTCTACGAGCACATAGTGACAGTGGGCACCGGCCAAGGTTCTCTTCTCTTCTACGACATCCGGGCCCAGAGATTCCTGGAGAACCCTTTGAATCCAGCTGGGGGCTACCGGAAGTGCCCAGGAGATGGCATCCTCAAGCTCACTACAGGGAAAGGCTGGCTGGTACACAATTTTTCCTCCTCTCTATTTGTCTTCAATATGCTACTCCTTTTTTTTTTTGGAAAGATTGGAGTTGGCCTGACACAAATGTTTGAAGCACTGTAGTTGTAGATCGCTTGCATAACTCTCTTCTCTCCCGCTGTTTCGACTCTTGTGCTCCGCTTTCAGAATCACGACGAGACGTGGAGGAGTTACTTCTCAGACATTCATTCCTTCCCCAACGCGGTGTACACCCACTGCTACGACGACTCCGGCACCAAGCTGTTTGTAGCAGGTGGCCCTCTCTGTTCTGGCCTGCACGGCAACTACGCAGGACTGTGGAGCTAGCCTCTCCATCTCCTCCATCACTCTGTCACCACATCCTCGTCCAGATTTTTACTGAACCAGTCCCTCCATCCTTCTGCCTCTTCCGGTCCGTTGACGTCACCGTCTTTGGTATCCCCTCTTGCTCATTGAATTGTCACTCTGTTTTGCTCACACGTGGACTCAGGAGCATGATCTTGCCCCCACCCGTATCACGGCTTTGAATATTGTTGTTGTGTATGTTTGTGTCCACCATCACTCTATCCCTTTTCCCCTGATTATTCCTTTGCTCCTTCCACCTCAACTACTCAGTTTGTTTTTTTTTATATCAAATGTACAAACTATTAACTAGTAATTTTCTCAAAAGCTGCAAAGTCTGCCACTAAAGAACTCAGAGTTTTGAGAAACATAAAGAATAAAGTAATACATGTTCTCAGCATCATTTAAGACATTCACATCCAACACGCAGGGATTAGGCTATGGTCTTTTTGCTGGCTTGTTTTTGTATGTAAGGATAGTGTTTACTGCTGCTTCCTCTGTGATAAATGACAGTGTCTTTGTGAAACAGCTGTGGGAACTTTCTCCCAAAAGTTCCTTTTTGTTCTCTCACTGAACTGGACGGCAATAAAACATGAAATGGGAGGGAGAGAGTAAGAAGGACTGAAGAGATGATAGACTTTGAAGGACTGAAACTGGAGTGCAGTTTGACGTTTGATCGAGAATACTCGCTGGTTGGAATGGCCCGTCCTGTCCCGCAACAATCACAAAGAACTTCTCTCTTCTCCTGTCGGAAGTAAAACGAAGAAGCCAATCAGAACGGGACTTTGTGTTCATATTTTTCTCACTGAGATGATGTAAAGGAGGAACATTAAGAATGCTAAATGCAGTGTTGTTCTGCTATTAATCCCAACAAATGCGTATTTTATTTTTTTTTTTTGACTGTGTGATTTGACAGGCAAACCCATGCTGATATTCTAACAACCTTAGTATTTATTTTCCCCTTTCTCCTTTATTCAGTTGGCCAGGGGTCCTTATACCTGCTTCTTTTTGAAGGATACATTGTCTTTTTGCCCTCCGCTCACATTTCTAGAGAATGTACTCTAAGATTTCTGTAGCGAGTTAAGTGTCATCCAATATGATGACTGGTAGATAAAGGAGCCTTTAATTGAACCTCCCCCTTAACGATTCTGGGGCTCCTCCAATGAGAAGATCGGCAGTAGCTCACTGATCCTCAGCAGTCCAGCAGAAAGGATGCAAGCAGAACTAAATGAAAACTTATGGACTCGACCCTGGAATTCAACGCTGCAGGCACATACATTAGTTGTTACAGTTGCACAACTTTCTTTTTGTCCTCTTTTTTTTGTACCAAGGAGTGAGTGATTCTGCTCTTTTCTGTGCTTGGTAGAGGCAGGGAAGGCTTGAGTTACGTTTTTTGGCCTTCCTCAAGTCTTTCTGTGAAAGACTGCCACGGGCGATCATAGTTTTCCTTTTCTACAGTTTTCATGATAATGACAGGTTAAAAAAAACAAGAGAAACCCCAATTAGGACCCTGAATTGAACAAATAACACTTTTAAAGTGTATTTTATATATAAGTGTGTATACAGTATGTATGTGTTAAAATACATAGAGACAATTGCATACATTTTTATGTATATGTCTGAGGAAGTGTGTTGATCGACCTGTCTACTTGGTGACGCCCTGTTTTTTTTATACATGCCTCATGAATGTTTTTACAAATGACTGAACCTGAGGATATTGTAAGATATAAACATCTGAAAAAAAACAAGCTATTAAATCTTTAAAAAAGAGTAAATAATAAAAATAAAATGTATATTGATGTAACGTTCCTTTTTTTCCCCCCTCATGTTTGACATCATTTGTCCACTTCAGAGGTTTCCTCTCGAGTTTAAATGGGTCATTGCTGATTAAGACGCTGCCATTAGTGGCATCCAACTATGTTAGTAAGCACAGAACAGGTAGACTAGTCTGCTTTATCGTCACAAATGGTAGGAATTACGACGCTGTGTTCATCTTTGATAAGAGGAACAAGGTAACAATACGTATTTATACATACAAGTCCAACTCCGGGTGGGTCTCTGTTGGGTGGTGGAGGTGGAGGTGAAGGTGAAGAAGTTGTGACCCGGGGAGGAGAGCTGAGCATCTACCGCGGCAGCGCGCGTCACGTGACCATCTTGTCTGCTGCTGGCCGACTGAAGCGTGTTAGCAGGTAACAAAAACATTAATTTTCTTACGTTTTCCAAGTTCACTTTCCCCACCGCGACGCGTTTAAACCGTACACTTAAGCGCGTTTTCGCCGAAATAGTTGGCCCTCGGTGCCGTCGCTTCGCCTACACGGGGCTGTGAGGGATGTCTTTCGATTTTTTTTTCCTGTTGTCTTGTTCCCCGGCGAGCAATGTCGGGATGGGATTGTGCTCCGCTCCGAGGCCTTTTTCTTTACATTTCACACAGCTATGTTTTTTTCGCTGGCTGGCCCGTTGTCAGCATTTCGAGGGCGAGCCTGATGTAACTGCTACTATCGTTAGATAACTGCGGATCTATAAATACGCATAAGACTTCAGCGAGCCAGTTTGACGGTTGTTGGCTATCAACTTGGACCAGATTTAGATAGCATCGTTAGCTAGCTTCATCCCCGCTGCACCGTTTGTTCAGTATCGACGGTGTAGGGTCAGCATTAGCATGCCAGTAGCTAACTAGCGAGGACAAAGGGACCCCAGCACAAGAGGCACCAAAGCCGGTTAGTGTCGAGACGAAACTGACTCCAAAATAATCCGATTTGTTTTTCCAAGATAGACTCGGAACGTGAACCGTTGGATAGCAACAGTCCCATATGCGGAGTAAAGGAATAAGTAACCTAAACAGCTACAGGCTAACGTTAGCATTGCTTCAAAACAACGCTTGCTTTATAGCTAGTAAAATAGTGGCTGTTTGTCAGTGGTAGCAAGCTAGATTGTGACACACGTAAATATTAGATTGATCAAATCTGTATGCCCGAATAAATGTGATGATGTCCGGGGTTATCATACTGAATTGTTTTGTTGTTGTTGTGCGTAAGACCGTCAATACTCACACACGTAATAACACATTCATATTTGATGTAGTGCATACACGCGGCAGCTGCTGCAGTCTGTTTATTAGTTATGAATAAAGATATTGCCATTTTTCCCTGGAATTCCATTTAAAGCCAGTTCAGCTTTTTGCATTAGCTTTGTTCAGTACAGCAGCCAATGGCAGCGCTGTGTTTGCCAACGTCACTCAGGCACTGTAAACTGGACTGCTATTGTTCTCTGACATAAAACAAATGGGTCAGTGGGGATATCTGTAGTTATTATTCCAGTTAAGGACACCGTAGTAACAGTTTTGCTACTTTAAATAGCATTACAAGGTATTGTTAATTACATAGAGCGATCGCATTTTCTGTGCATTTGCAGGTGGAGAAAGCACCTTGTGTGTGTGTGTATATAGAAGTGGTTGTTTTTAAGTGTTTATGTATATCATTTACTGTGAATCATTACTGTTTGGTGATGTGGTATCATGCCAAGTTTGCAGCAAGGTTCATAGTGTACACGGCTGGGTTGTCAAATACTCTGATGGAACATAAATCAGCTTTTCTACTGCAGTAGATTAATGTTGAGCGTGAGTGCACGTGTGCATGCAGACGGAGGGGATGTGGGGACAGGGGTATGCAGTGTTTGTTCTGCTTCACACACTCTGTGGTCTGTGCTGTTTGTAAGAGGACACTGGGGCGCTCTCCCTCCTTGACCTAGATTTTCAGTAAAGCTGGTCTGTCACCGGGCCAACTGTGTACAACCTCCATGAGGGCAGTATTCATGATTGTGCAATAAGGCTTCACTATGCTTATTGCACATATTTCTGGTATTAAACGCTTATTTACCTCTATGCACTTGCACAAGGGAAAGTGTTGAGTCTCTCCTGTAACAACACAGTAAATGAGATGAGTGTGTGTGTGCTTTTGGACAGTTTGAGAACTGTAAGTGAATCCTTCTTTGTGTCTCCTTGTTTCCTTTGCAGTTTTTTCTATTTTGTACATACAGAGTTTTGTATATACTGTATATGATGAGCTCGCTGGGCAGCGAAAAGGCCCGGGGCCCTCGGGAAAAAGCGCTGCCTGCTGCCACTCACGCTTCACAACCACAGAAACAAATACAGGTGAGAAACCTCAACCACCTGATCAAGAAAAAACTTTCTGAAAGCACACACCTCTGAACCACAGAAATTGTGAAACAAAACACCAGTGTGCACACGACTACCCTTGCCAACAAAACCACGGTGTGATACTATGCGAGGACCTTCTAGGTCAATACTTTCAGACACATAGTACTTTAATTTTGATGGTGACAATAGGAGGCACCTGCTGAGTAACTTAGTAGACATTTATTCAGACATTTATAACCAGCCAACCAAACAATGTCATTCATCCTTTTAGGCCCACCGATCTAATCTAATGAAACCCAGTATAGCAGCTCTTCCTCATATTCTTCCTTTACAAAGCTCATAATGTTTGTGTTTTGTCAAAGGGCTGTTGATTCAACTTTATATTTATTACTGAGGTTTTAGTAGTGGTGGTAATCACATGTTCTAGGCTGCACTGTATGAAAAATGCTTGTAAAGGGCAAAATGTTAGAAAAACTGAAGTCTGGTTTAACAGATCATCCTTAATAATAGAGATTTCGTGAAATTAATACTTCACATTATTATTACATTATTGTCTCTGTAAAGGTGGAATGTATAGAAGAAGTGAAAGAGTCTTTTTGTAGGTGCTTGCTCCTCAGTCTTTTGTCCTGTTCACCAAACTTTGCCCCATTGGTCTCTGTGTTGCAGGCTACTGCTGAACAGATCCGGCTTGCCCAGATGATCTATGACAAGAATGATGCTGACTTTGAGGACAAAGTTAACCAGGTGAGCATTTAGAGCCGATTTGGCCAACAGTACAAGGGTCATGGTCGAGCCACTAGGCTGAGCTGGGTTGAGCTGTCATGTTCTTCCATGACTCCTTTTCTCTGTGTAGAATGTAGCATGAAAAATGCATGTTTGATGCTGCGGGTGTACCCAACCTTTTGTGCATTTTGTCTTTGTTACATCTTATTTTGACTTTTCTAATCTGATGTGTGTTTGTTTCTTTTCTCAGCTGATGGAGGTGACTGGGAAGAACCAGGATGAGTGCATGGTAGCGCTCCACGACTGCAATGAGGATGTTAGCAGAGCCATCAACTTTCTCCTGGAGAGTACCTCCGACATGGTACTTTTAATTTAATCTCCTCTTAAACTTAATTTACTAGTCTCTTGTCATTTTCGACTATATGGATTTGCTCTTTCAGATCATTTGAATATATTTCTTCTGCTAGGAATGTGACATTTAATTTGGAAACTTTATTAGCACTGGGTAAAAACAATAGCATCAACTATGAAAATAAGTAAGAAAAATCATTTATACTCTGAATAAAATAAAAAAATTAAAACTTTTTCACAGCAGAGATGCGGACATGTCATGTTAAAATTAAGCACTGGTGTTATAATATGTAATTATGTTAATGCCAGAGACAGCAATCAGTGCTTTATGATTTTGCAGTTTGCTGTGATTGGGGTTTTTATGACCTTTTCACTTCTGAATGTCATATGGGCTATTTATTTATCCTTTATCTAATCATTCAGAAGTGACCCAAACCCTGAAGAGTTTTTGGAAAGTTGGCAGTATTTATCTACAATGTTACCATGCAGATTTTTTTTTAAAAAAAACACTGTAGGATTAGTACCATGTACAGGATTTACAGTAAAAGTAGCCCTAGCCCGGCCTCTGTCAATTTGCACACGGTAGGTGTTCAGGTAGAGCACTGCTGTGCTTCAGCAGCGCTCACAGCCCAAATCACTGTAATTTCACTTTTAAAGTGCAGTTGAAGCGAAATGCAAGCCAGTGCACGGCCTGTGAAGACAGCTGTATTGATTAAAATAGAATCTGATCTGTACTCTGAGGTGTGTGTGTGTGTGTGAGAGTGAGAGAGACTGATGAGTGATAAACGCAGCTGAAATTCGCCCTGTGTAGACAGTCTGTCGGGCTGCAGGACCATGTTTAACACAGCTATTTTTTTAATCTCTCTGCGCCTTCATCTCAAAAGAAAAACAACAGTTGGCCCTTTGTATAAATTAGTAAAAGTCTATCTCTGTGGTGTCCTTTGCCACAGTGACTTGTACGCAGTCTGCTTCCAACATTTGCCTCCATTTTATCAGGAAGGCACAGTAATGTACACAAAAGTCAATCAGGCTACCAAATGCCTGGCAAACACTTGGATGTTGCTCTGCCTGTGTGTTGCAAATCAGAGTGAATGTCCCAACATTTCTGAAGAGTACCAGTCTGCACAGATGGCGAGGAGAGGCTGTAGGGCAGGGCAGTCAGCCAGACCCATGGTGTTGTTTTTGTTTCGTGGAAATCCCAAAATAGCAAATAGCTGGTTTTTGCCTTCACGTGAAAGTCTCCACTCTGATGGTATATGCTGCAACTCTCTGATTACATCTGCTATTACTGTACACCTCAAGATCTTATCTTTTATTAACAAAAGGCATGGAGTAAGAGGTGGTGTAGCATAACGGTGTCATTATTATTATTATTATTATTATTATTATTACTATTATTATTATTGTTGTTATTACCTCTGCCATGGAGATTATCATTTTGCCAATGTCTGTTTGTTGGTTGGTTGGTTTGTCAGGGGGATTACACAAAGCCCACTGGACTAAAAATGAACTGAAATAATTAGATGTATTTAGGTGGCTGTTCTCTATGAGTGAGTACAATTTGATGTGGCGCCTATAAGAATCTATATCTAGTGGTCTAAATATGTTTATTTGATAATGGATCAGGCTTGATTGAATTAACAGGGACTGTTGGGCCTTGGCTGAGGGATGGTTATTAATGGTTATTAATGTTATTAATTTTAATCTGAGGTATAAAAAATGTAATATCTATCATATTACAAGCCCTCATCTGGTACTTGTTTTTCTTACGTAACGCTGCTGCATCGTGCACACTCCAGTGCATAAGTTGGTCAAAAAATAGCCGGCATCACAGCTTTTCCTAAACTGCTAACAGAACAATGTTTCCCTGTAGTGTTTGGTATAGTGTCTCTTTCATCCTCTTGAACAGAATACACAAGTTCAAATGTGGGTTTCAACCAACAGCAGAATGCCTGAGGCTACTTTGACATAGTACAACTGTGAAATGTCACTGAAATGGAGGCAAAAACTGTTCTGTTATAGTACAGCTGCACTGCCTGCTTCGAAGCACATTGTTGATGTTTTTTATCTTATTTTACAGCTGGCTAGAGTTTAAAGTGTTTTTTTTTTAAATGGTAGAATAAAAATACACAATATATTTTTTTTCCAAGTTTACTAATCCTAAACCTTGTTAAATTTTGCTGTTATATGTTTTGATTTATTCTCCCTGTATTTTGATTTCTTTGCTGTCTCCTCTCATGTTTAGACCTCATGGGAGACTGTAGGGAAGAAGAAGCCCCTGGTGAAGGAGGGTCCATCGGAAAGCAAGGAGAACAAGGAGAACAGGGAGAAGAAAGGAGAGCGAGAGGCCAGTAAGGGCCGCGCAGTGGCTAACCGCAAGGCCAAGGGAGCCAGTCGCAGCCGACCGGGTACAGAGTCTAAACTTCGCATTTATTTAAATCTTGTTCCGAGTCCTGGAACTAAGTAGCTTCTTAGTATTGTTTGATTACATCATAATATTACTAATGTGGTTTCTTTTCTTTCTATCTTTTTTTTCCCGTTTGCATACATCCAGCACGTCCAGAGGAGAATGGCGTGGAGGTGACACCACTGGACAGAGGTTCAGATCGAGGTCGGAGGCTCAGAGGTGGCCGAGGTGAGCAAATGAGCAAATGCACAATACAACGCTGTCAGTACGCCTAAGACTGAAGTTGATGTTTGACATTTGTGTGAATGTTAAGCAGGATCTGGAGGTCGAGGCAGAGGCAGAGCACCACCAGGGAGTCGGTTCTCAGCCCAGGGCATGGGGTATGGCGGACACACATACACATATTTCACGTTTTTCTATTTTTTTAAACATACTTCAGTTAATTTGATCATTTTAAGCTATTAAAAGTTTTTTGATTTAGTTTGTTTGGATAAGCAATGAGTCATCTCTCTTGTAATGGGAGCTTTTCCTAATAAATAGTATACATAATACACTGTAATCCTACACACCACTGTTTATTAGGAAAACAATGAATTAAATCTGATTTTACCCTCTGTCAACTGCTCTCTGTCCTTTTTTTTGTTTGTTTTCTGTGTAACTAAATACACTTCTTTTTCACTCTTCCTCAGGACCTTCAATCCAGCAGATTATACCTCAGAGTCTGGGACAGGGACCACACAAACAGAGGTGTGGGACACGGTGGCCAACAACAGCACAGATGGGACAGGTAGGCCCTCTCAGGCGAGATATACTCTTGACCTAAAAAAGCAGTTCCGTGCAGACAGGACTGTGCAGCTCTGTGTCTTTTCTGTTAATGTCCATGAGCTTCAGGCATCCTCCATCTCAGTAACCTACTTATTTCACCTGCATTTGAACTTTGTGACTCATCGTTGGTTGTCCTGTAGTTGCCTGGAGGAGTACCTTGGAAGACTGGGCAGCTGAGGACTGGAGCGAGGATGTTAGTGTGAGTTGACATAAAAGGTAGCACATTACAGGAGCAGTCACAGTTTTTTGATGTCTAATTAAAACATCTCTGTCTGTTGTTGTGTTCTTACAGCTCTCAGAGACCAAAGTGTTCACCTCATCATGTGCACCTGCTGCTGAGAATCACATCACACCTGGGCAAAGGTAATTAACTGTCTCAGTTATAATTTAATGCATTGGCATGAATCTCTTACTACAGCGAGGCTTAATTTCTCCCAAATTAGCAACATTTTTTACGCAAAAAAGTAACGCAAAGACTTGTCAGCAGCAATGAAATAACTTTCATTTTGGGTTGCTTCTTTTACATACGGTAAAAGTAAGTATTATGTTATGTATGTACAAAATGTAACACTCGCAACTTTTGACTTCAAATTAGACTGCCTGCACTTATATTTGCTAGTGATCAGATCAGATTTTTGTGTCCAGACATCACCAGCCTATCTGCATGGGTTGCTGTGGTAAGCAATGTAAGCCTTCAGTCACCACATTCAGGTGACGTGGCCATCCAACAAGGAAACATAAGGTCCATCATCTCGCTCTCTAAACAATCCTACTGCCAAGTTGCAGAGCAGACAGTTTATTTCAGCGTGACCGTTGGTCTCTGTGTTATCTTCCGTCCATTCTGCTTGCAGTGACACAGATTACTGCTCGCTCTGATGCACTTTCTTCACTCTGGGTTTTGCAGTGTAATGCATTACAGAAAATTTAGAAATCCAATATGAGTGGCCAGAGCCTCTGGACTGAGATGCATCTGTAGAAATCAGATCCAGTGTAGGTTGGATCTGATCTTCAAAAATCGCATTACATCTGTTTTTTGTTGTTTTTTTTCTGCTGCCCAGACTTCCCAAAATCAGTCTGGATATGCCAAAAATGAATCAGGGCTGGCAGGCTGGACATAGCTGCGTTGTCCTCGAATCATTTTCTAACTGACCTAACCAACTGTTTTCTGTGCTAGTTTGGACCTCGCCTCTCTGCTGCAGAAGCCTGTGGGTGGAGGAAGAGAACCACCTTCCTCCTCTTCCCCTCAGAGTCTGGTCTTCACAAACTCCCATCACCACCAGCCACCGCAGCAGCAACAGCAGCCGCCCCCCAGCCGCAATGCCACCAGCAGCACAAGCTACGCTCATGCTGCTCTGGTAAAAAAAAAAAAAAAAAAAAACTTTAATATTCTGCCCCCCCTTTTTTTATTTTACACATTCCTTCATATAAGCTGATGAATATACTCTATCCTCCTGTCTATGCCAGTCGTCAGTGCTGGGAGCTGGTTTTGGGGACTTGGGCCAAGCCAAAAGGACTCAGCCCAGCGCTGGAGCGCAGATACTGGAACAGCTGAAGGGTCCTGGCTTGGGTCCGCTTCCCTCTTCCCAGGCCGCGCCTCCTGTCAGCACCCAAGGAAGCAATGCCTCCATCTGCCGACTACCAGGCCTGGGAGCACCCGTACCTCCACCCTCCTCATCAAGCTGGGACATAAAGGCTTCGGAATCCAGTGCAACCTCGCTGTCCTCACAGTTCAGCCGTGAGTGGGATGCTCATAGTGCAGCCATGTGTGTCTGTTCTTGTCACATTTATTAACGTAGGCATGTGTGTATTCCTATTTAAAGTCCTTGTCCTGTGCCTGTACTTTGTGTGTGCTCAGGTGAGTTTGGCCTGCAGCCAGAGCCTTCTCTTGTGCTGAGCCAGCTGGTTCAGAGGCACACCGGCCCCTCCTTGCCTCTGGCACGTCAACCCAGTCCTCCATCACAACAACAAGCGGCCTCTGCTTCAGCCTCGCCTGCTCCTCAGCACACCAGCACGCCAGCACAGGCAGGCCCGGTGATGGCTGCTGCTGGTGCTAAACCTCCTGCCCCTAGTGCAGGGCTGGACCCTCAGGGTGGCAGTACACCGCAGCAGCAACGGGCACAGCTCAAGGGCCAGAAACGAAGGATACCTCCCACATCAAAGGTACAGGCTGGGTGTTGATGGACTGAAGGTTGAAATTACATCAAAATGAGCTTAAAAATACATTAATGCAAACACAGCTATTGACCAAATACAAGTATTTGCGTAGGTATAATACCATGGTCCTGAAACACAACTGCGTCCCTCCCCCCTGGCAGATCCCCTCCACAGCGGTAGAGATGCCAGGCTCGGCTGACGTTCCCGGTCTGAATCTCCAGTTTGGAGCTCTAGACTTTGGCTCGGAGTCGGCAATGCCAGAGTTTGGAGTTGTGGACAATTGTGTGAATGCGGCATCCAGGGAGTCCACGCCGGCCCCCGCCCCTGCACCACCTGCCCCAGGACCAGGGTCACAGAGCCAGACAAGCCTGTACTCCAAACCGCTCAGGTACTGCCACTGTTGCCTGCCTAGTTTCATCTCTTTGGTGTATATTGTTACAGAAACTGATCATTTCGAGAGTTTCATTCTCCTCACGTCAGGCATATCGCAAGAGGGTCAATACAGGCATTTGTAAATGCATAAAATATAGTGTGTATATGCCAAACGGCATCCTTATTTCATAATATACCACATATTTCTCTTTAATTGCTCATCTTGGCTGATTTTCTCCAATAACTTGCTCTCCTTTCCCTGCTGTTGTCTTGCAGTGAGTCGCTGGGTAGCCCTCTCTCCGTCTCCCTGCCTCTGCCCCTCTCCTCATCAGAGCCAGTATATCACTCCTCCACGGCGTTGCCCAGCCTCGCTCCATCCTCATTAGGGACTGCCAACTCCGTCAATCCTCCCTCATCTTCGACAGCCTCAACCAGCTCCTCTTCCATACCCTCCTCCTCTCACTTCTCCACAGTGGGGGGAAGTTACGACGGGACCATGTCCCCTCACTCGCGGCTGGCCTTTTCCCAGAGCAAAGAGGCCACGGGGCCAGTTATGGTGAGTAGAAATAGAAATGCTCACGCTCCCTTTTTTTTTTTTAGGGCTTTTGACCTTTTGAAGTTGACTGAGATGATAAATCATCCAAATTCAAATACTCCTTGAGGGAAAAATAGTGTTGTGGACGCTCTCATCACACTTCTGCGTCTTATATACACGGCATGACATTGAGTAATTGCAGGGCACAGGTCAACAGGTCCCTTTTATGTGCAGAGATTGTGGTCCTCCCATTCCTGTGGTGTATGTTTGTCTCATAGATATGGTTATGATATTGATTTATTATTAGTATATGCAAACAGTTGGGTTTCTTTTTCACCAGAATGGGCTGAATGGTGTAAGGACCTCTGCTGCTCTAGACAGTAAGTTTTTGCACAATTAATAATTTCTTCTGTATTCGTCTATGAACAGCCATTTCTCTGTTTTGAGTCCTTTCCAAATAAAAACCTTTTCTGTACTCCTCCTCTCAGCTTCATCAGCGTCCTCCACACCGAAGCCAGAATCGCCGTCTCTGAACATCAACGCTAACGGTCCCTCAGCACCCTCCTCCCACTTACCTTCCAACCTGCCTGCACACAGCTCCACCACACTCTCCAACCTGGCACAGGACCTGCCCTCAGCCAGCCAGCTTAACTCGCTCAACAGGTGACCGGCATACACATGGCATCACCAGCTTTGGCAAAGAGGGACCTTAAATCTTATTGCAGTCATGTTACGACCTTGTTGACCCGTTATTGGCCAGCCTGAAGTCTCAAGAGAGTGCCCACTATTGGGTGCATGCTGCTGCCACTCTATATTTTAATATATAATGCAAATGTTTTCATGAATACAACTTTTTTTTTTCTCAATGTCAAAATCATTGCCGATCATTTTCATTGCCACAACAGTGCATTGATCATCACTCATTCCTCTCTGCTTTCACTCTACAGCCATGTCAGCAGTCATTCCTCAGTCTCAGCTCTGGGCTCCAGCTCTCTCACTGTAAGTACCTGTCTCACCCTTCTCAAGCATATGATGATATGCATGATGATATGATATGATATGATATGATGATATGCATCTGCAGTCAGAAATAATAGACTTCTTTCAAATCTAACCTGAACCCCTATTCCTCGCCATCCTCAGTACACCAGTGTCGACAACAGCAGCGTAAACTCCCTGGCCCCCTCCTCTGGCTCCTACGTGTCAGCGCAGCCCTCGGCCTCAGCACTCCACTCGACCCACAACAGCAGCAACAGTAGCAGCAGCATCAGCCACCTGGTCAACATGCCCAATATGCCCAACATGGCCAACATGCCCAACATGCCCAACATGGGCCACAACATGAGCAGCACAGTCGGTGGCATCGGCGGACTTCACTCTGTTGCCACCGCCGTCACCGCGGCGCTGGGACTTGGCTCCAATGGAGCTACTGCCACGTCCAACCTCTCTGCACCGAGGACCACCCCTCTGCTCTCTTCCACTGGTACACACACCTCATACACTGGGAATGTTTGTGTGTGATGGGTCTTTCTTACTCCTTGGTGTGTCCCTATGATAATACAAGTCAATAAGTGATGTTTCCTTGCATTGACAGGTAAAGCTCCCCCTAACCTGTCCCAAGGAGTGCCACCTCTACTGCCCAACCAGTATATCATGGGCCCAGGGGGGCTGCTGCCAGCATACCCAGTAAGAAGCCTGAAAGGATCTAGAGTCATTGCAGTTTACTGGTTTTCCTTTTAAATCAAGGAACCAAAATTGGAAATTTCTCCATCACATGTTAAACCCCCTCAGATCTGATGAAGATGCAGTCATTTTTTTTCTTAAAAATGTGTTTTATTCAGTATTTCTAGCTGACCGCACGTGTCCTTTGTATGTTACAGCAGATCTATGGCTACGAGGACCTCCATATGCTCCAGTCCAGACTGCCAATGGTGAGCCTCACCACCACACACTTGGAACAGCTCTTGACTTCTCTTGTCCTAACGCGAGTGTTATAGATTGTTTGGTTGTCGTGCAGCTCCTCTCCTGATCCTCTTCTGTCCCTTCAGCCCTCTTTGCAGGATTACTATGGAATCACATTCCCTGGTCCCGCGGCTCTGTCTGGCAGAGACGGGAGCCTTGCCAACAACCCCTACTCAGGTAAGGCACCTTCACCCTTTGCTGACCTGGCCTAAATTCTAGAGCTAGTCCTCACCTGACAGCTCTGCTGTGTGTGTGTGTGTGTGTGTCTTTTAGGTGAAGTCACAAAGTTCGGCAGGAATGACTCCACCTCCCCGGCACCCCCCACCAGCTTGGCGGCAGCGCAGCCTCCCCAGGGCCAGGGCCAAGGACAGAGCCAGGCTCAGCCTCAGCCTCCACAGGCCCAGCCTCAGCCCCAGGGCCAGCCTCAGCACCACAACAGTCAGCAGGCTTTTCTGCCTCCAGGCTACAGCTACACAGGCCTGCCTTACTACCCCGGGGTGCCCGGCGCCGTACCCAGTGCTGCTGCCTTCCAGTATGGCCCCACCATGTTTGTTCCTCCCGGGGGCCCGGGACCAGCCTCGGCCAAGCAGCACAGTATGGGCCTTGGTCTGGGAAACCCCTCGGCTAGCCCCTTCCAGCAGCAGACACAACAGCAGCCAAGTGGTTACGGCCAGCACGCCTTCAGCTCAGGTTAGTGGAACACACTGCAAACATTACTTCAAACCTTAATTGAACCGTTTGATAAATTATTTTGATTCTGTGTTATTTAATCCCAAAATCTTCTTCTTGTTCTTCTTGTTCTTCTTCTTCTTAATAATAATCATAAATATTCAATAGTCTCTTGGTGTCCAAATTAGCAAGAATCAATTAATCTTGATCATAACATAAAATCGAAGCTTATAAACATTAATTGCATTAATTAGATGAGACGATTAATGGCTCAAGAGTGTGGAAATAATTGGTTTGGTATCTTGAAAGTGCTTGAATCTTAATCTTGCCGTACAAACCCTGTCATGAGTTAAGTTTGAACTCTGAGGTTGATGTTTTGCTCTCCAGGGTATGAGGAGCTGACAGCAGGGCCAGCAGGGGTGGACTACAGTAAAGGATACAACTCCTCCTCACAGGCACAAGCCAAATCTGCTACTGCTGGACCTGGGAAAGGTGAGAAGAAAACGCACGCACCAATGTCTTAATTCGGGTTTTTAGAGGAATTGTAACATGAAAATGTGGTTTACTTTCTGCTAGGTGTCTCAGTGACGTCCAGTAACTCGGGTGTGCCAGACATCAGTGGAAGTGTTTACAATAAGACCCAGGTGAGCATCAAACACTCAACTCATCCTGTTGTCTTGTTTTTAATGCCAATAAATAATCACGTGTTGAGTTTTTAATGTGTCCGTTATTCTCCTATTCCTGCAGTCTTTTGACAAGCAGGGTTTCCATGCGGGGACCCCTCCTCCCTTCAGCCTGCCATCAGCACTGGGGGGTCCAGGGCCTCTGAACCCTGGAGCAGCTCCTGGAGGCTATGCACCGGCCCCATTCCTCCACATCCTGCCTCACCAGCAACCACACTCACAGCTGCTGCACCATCATTTAGCTCAGGACGGACAGGTAACACTCACAGAGATATATATATTATATATATATATTTTGTTGCAGTTTTCCGAGGGAGATGCTCTCAGATGATTTACATTATTTGCCTTTCTATTTTCAGGGTGGTCCTAGCCAGCGTGGCCAGTCCAGCAGCCTGCAGCAGAAGAGCCAAGTCAACAAGTCGAGCTACGGCAGCTCCCCGTACTGGGCCAACTGAGATGGCTACATCTATGATGCGTTCGTGTGTGTGTGTGCATGGACAGACACCAACACACGGCACCACACCTGTGTATCAGACTGACAAGATCGTAGAGGGACAAACCATTTTACAACACAAGCTAAAACACACACTACCACCCCCCCCCTCCCCTTTGCTCTGTATATCCCCTTTTCAAATTTATGGCTGTTGTATGTAAAATATATTTATGTATGTATTTATACAGTATATATGTATTGGTAGGACATAAAATGTGGTTTTCTGCATTTTGTTTTTATTTTGAAGGACATTTTATTTCAAAAAAAATGTGGAAAGATGAGAATGCTAAATCATGGAGATGAAGTTGGTGAATATACTTGAACACAAGCATCTTGTGATGTGGATTTTTTTGTATGCATACATGAATTGAGAATGATGTACATAGACTCTACACATCATTTTCACGGCAAAGGCCTTTTTTTATTTTAGAGGAAAAACGTTTTTTGTAACTTTGGTCTCCCACATCTGTGAATCCTTATATTGAGGGTGACTTGAGTTGATAGCTTGACTTTTCTTTATCGCCCCGTTTCCCTCCATCTGTCTCTCATTCCTCAACTCTTTACTAGTTGGCTGGTTTCATCAGCCAGGCCTTGGATTTGATGTCATTTTAACATTGGTTTAATCCTTGTTGTCCAAATTAAAAGTTATGAACAGTTCTTATGGGTCTGGCATCAATATTTACCGACCGCATTGCTTTTTCTGGATTCGAACCCCACAACTTTCAGGCACACGCAGTATCATACTGATCCTTATGAACCGGTTTTCCACTTTTCAAACGTTTTTCCCAGTTTCACTGTGTCAGATAGTCGTGGCAACAAACAATGACTTTTAAATATTGATATTCTAAATGACCAAAGGCTGTCACTATGCAAAACGTGGACACAGGCAGATGTCAGTACAGTTGGGCCTTTGCCAAATTACACAAAGTAGCAACTTTCAAGGTAGATCAACAGGTTGTTCGGGTTCCTGGAGCCATGAAGCATCAGGAGGAATTGACATCTGATGCCTCAGGATACAATTACACATAATGGACCATAATTAGTTTGGTTAAAACACTATTTTATACTGAGTAAATCAAAATAACAACGCTCCACAATATAATCCAATATGCAGCCAACAGAAACAGTCTAAAGCCTCTTAAGGCTTTTTGTGTCCATTTTTTTAACATAAATTCCAACACAGTCCAATATATAATACTTAAGTAGAGTATATGATGCTTTTTATTTTATAATACAGAGCTCAAGCACCTCCAACCAGCCTTTAAAAGTGCAACCGTCAATCATGTGAGCAGAGGTCGTTTTGAGGATGGATGGGCTCATGGTGTTGAGCTAAAATTAAACTTTTACTGTCAGTGTAACATTTAACCATTTTCCCATCATTGGAATACACCTTGTCATGATTATAAAGATCCAAATCCATAATATCTTTTAACAGCTTCCTGCTGAGTTATGTACTCATACACATCAAGAAGAGCAAAAACATGCAATGACAATATCATGTGGCCAACTCCACCACCACAACCCTAACAAAGAAACTCGATCACAACACACATCCAGAAAGTGAGGCTTTCTTTAGTCAGGTTGTCATCATTCCACTATATATTGCAATATGGCAGCTACATCACTGAGCCATAACTTGACTTGGCTATAGTTACATGAATTTCAACACTGGACTTTGGAAGAGCTGTTCTCACAGAAGTGTTGACTTGGCCAACAGGTGTAGCTGATAACAGGACTGCCCTGCGTGCCAACATTAGCCCACCCTATCATTCTGTTAGATTTTTGGCCTGCCAGATCTGTCTAGCAATAAATATGTAAATAAGTAACACCCTAATTATTAGTTGTCACAATCGGTGCATGGCTAGCTGAGTTACAATTTGTGCAAGAGGTGTCAGTTTGGGGTAATGGAGCCATTTTGCATCTTACCAAGGGTTAATCAAACTCTGGCCTTCCAAAGGAAAAGGTTTGGCCGACTCCTGCTAACATGAACATATGCTGCATTCCATCTGGGTGTGCAAGGTCCAGGATGCAGGTACATGACTTCAAGCAAATCAGTATTTGTATTTAAAGTGGCAAGTTATGCATTCACAGCATCCTACATAATTGAGTCAAGCTGGAACCTCAGACTCAGAACTTAAAGCACTAAGATCCATTTGATCAAGTCAACATGCCTGCATGAAGAACTTATAGCACTTCTTACAGTTTCAGTGAGCGTGCAAAAAAAAAAAAACACTTCTAAGTGGGTTTAAAGCACACCTGATCTTTTCACCAACCTAGTTACCATCTTGTCCACACAAAGCATAATGTACATCGATCCTAACAGCCTGGCCAACCATTGCAGGTCTTCAATATAGTGAGATTTTTTTCAAGTGCATGATATGTGGAGTAAGTAGAGACCAGATAATAGGCCATTATTAATAGCTTTAAGTGTTGATGCACCAGTCAATATGTGAACATGACAAATAGACAATAGATCTTTACAGTCACACAAGCCTACCTCAGTTTGCAGTCAATTGAACCTTTCACCTGTAAAACATGACAGACCAGAGGCTTTTACCCCAAAAAGGTGTAAATTACAATTTATTTACAGAATGTAAAGACAAGTTCAGCGTCTTCAAGGCACAGTTATATACATTTCTTTGCAGTTTAACCTGCTTTGAGGTTAACAAAACAAAACAAAAAAGACCGTACAACATTAAGCTGCTAACACAAACTCGCTGCAGGTTAAAAGAGTAAAAATATACTGTACACAAAAAAATAAAGATTCAGTCTTTGGCCATATTCTCTAGTCTCCAGCCTCCTTTTTCTTCTTTTTCTTTTTCTTCTCAGATACAGGCGTTTCTGGGACCTCTTCTGCTGGCTCTTCGTCCACAGCCTCAGCCTTTCGCTTCTTTTTCTTCTTCCCTGGGGTTTCCTCTGCCCCGTTTTCGGCAGCAGGGGCCTCCTCTGCTTCGACCTCCATCTCCTCGGCCGCTTGTTTCTTCTTTTTCTTCTTCACTACAGGCGTGTCTGCGTCTCCATTCTCCACCTGCATCCACATTAAAGAAAAAAAAAAAAAAAAAGAAAAGTTCAGCGAGAGGTAAGAGACAACATGGACGACTGCGCTCCAAGCTAGCCTTGAAGTATAATTTATCCTTTGTGTGCTTCTATGCAATGTCTGACTCACTTCAGTGATCAAGTCCACTGTTTAGGACCAGCCAATGGTTCGGAGTCAGGCTGATATAGCATGTCGTACACTGAGACAGGACCACGTTGGGGTCAAATCTCAAATCAAAACATGCGGCCAGGTGGTAAAAATCAAGGCTCACCTCAGCTTCACCGTTGGTTTCACCATTTGCTTCCAGTTCTGCCAACTTCTTTTCCTTCTTCTTGCGCTTCTTTTCCTTCTTCTCCATCTTCCGCTTGATCTCAGATGCAACATCAGTAGCCTGGGGGGGGGGGGGGGGGGGGGGGAGAGAACAGACAGACATGTTAATTATAGTCAGGGGGAAACCAGCAGGTTTACCTGAGGAATGATGCTGTGTCAGGCTCATTAAATCAGTATTACCCTCAGGGAAGTCAGGGAAAGGCTTGTCATCATTCACAGCATTAGATTTTGAATGTATAATTGGAGCGTTCAAAAAACAAATTCAAGATAACAGATCCATGTCATGCCGAGTATACAACCAGCTTCACACACACAATGTCTTAAACTTTTTAAACTGAGCTTACCTCTTTAAGAGCCTCTTTCATGACATCTACATTCTTCCGTGGCACATCGCCAGTCTCATAGAAAGACAGTCGCTCTTCCACCTGTCCACGCAGCTTGTCTCCAAAAACACTTGTGGGAACCTCTGTAAGACAGTGAACAATCAAAATCAACTTCAGTGCCATCAGGTTACAGCAGGCTTCAAAGTGTCTTGACATGTGGCTTTGCTCAGAAATTAGCTTATCAACATCAACCCGAGGGATGAATGCTGTTGACGAAAAATATGAGCATCACTGCAGTTATGCCACAATAATTGTAAGCTATGACGGCATTACTCCAAACAGTGATCACTCACCAGAGAAACAGTCAATACGTGAGGCAATTGTGCACTTGTTTGCCAGATATCTGGAGATTCTTCCTTTGTTCTTGGCTGCAGCACGTCCGATGAAGGTCGAGTGGAAGATGAGACCATACTTGGGGGTGTTACCGCGAGTCTTTAGGGCTCTGTGTGAAAATACAGCTCATTTCACATTCAGGATGTACAGTTTCAGAAACAATGAAACATTAAAAAGATAGATGGGGAAGTCTGAACATAAGTCAAATGGTGCATCTGTGGTACCGACATGCCATGTAAGTGCAATGTCCAGACACAAACCAAAGGACTGAAAATCCAGTCATGGCAAAGATGTTTCTTATGGGTTTAAATTACTTTTTTTTTTTTAAAGGGGGTTAATTATGGTGTTGTACCAGCACTTTTAACAATGGCTCCCCCTGATGGAAGAACTACAACATGAGGGAATTTAACATGGGGAATAATCAAAACCAGTTTATAATGATTCCCTCAGAAGATTTGGGGGCACAGACCTGTGCAGGATTTAACTAGCTTTTCAGATTTTCTACCTCAGTGCTGTGAGTGGCTGCTCAGACTGTGGGGTGCATTAGGGCGAGAGGGATCACTCCAGAAGAGACTTCAGAGTTGTGTCTCCTCCAGTCACCCTGCTCTGCTCCAGCCCAGCCCTGCCATCACTGCAACCACTTTCCCCAGCAGGGAGGGGGTGCCCCAGTACCTGAACAGGGCCTTCTCTGCTCCCAGGATCTGAACGGTGGATGCTGGGTACTTGGCCAGGTTGGTGAGACTGCCGGCATGCGAAATCAGACGAGCTCCCACCTAAAGGAATAGGGAAAAGGGGGGGTCAGTCACAGACAAATACTCACAGCGGTGGGACTTAGAGATTCAATTTACATTGCTTGAGGACCATCAGCACCGGATAGGTTTGTCATCACATTGATTCAGTGGATTGACAGATTTTGGTATAACATCACTGGTCCAATTTATGAGAACAGAAGAAATTGAACTTTTATTTACCACTTCTCCGATTAAAGCAGCCAGGTTTGGAGCCACCTGGCTCATCTTGGAGCGGAGGTACTCCTGCAGCTCCAGCCTATATTCAGCCAGAGACACAACACGATTGGAGAATCTCTCTATGTTGATCAGATCGATGGGAGAGATGTCCATACCTGGGAAATGAACAGGAAAAGTTGTTAAGCAGAGGGAGACCACTCGCATATAACAAATTATAAACTTTAAATGCAATTCATGTTTGTTTCTCCCGACAGGATCCGCAGTGAGGATTTGTGCCTTCACTACAGGTTTATGAGAGAGCTATTCTGCCCCCCTGTGTTATCACCATGGACAATTATTGGTCCAAGATGAGCAAAAAGGGGGCAATGTATACGCTGTTGTAACAGTTGTCAGAGCTATATTATGAGTGCGATGATCAGTGTCTTCGTTACTATTTCATATCTGAATGAACAATTAGTTTTTGCTGACCCATGGAGGAGCGCGATGCGTCCAGGATGGCCTGAGCTTTGGCACCGTCCATCACCACCTCCTCCAGGCTCGGCAGACTCTCCTCTGACAGCTCCTTCCTGTTTCCAATGAGCTGAGCCAGGCGGCAGTACATCGAGTTGTCAGGCACAATCTTAACCAGCTCTGGGAAGTGGTAGCCATACCACTCACTGCACAGACACACAGGAAAGGTGTTAGAAAAAGTGAAGCCTCTAATCACAACACAAATCAGTGGCGTGCTTGAGTGGCTGAACATGTGAGTCGATGGCACTGATGTCTCACCAAACACTGCCCCACCAGACAACAGCTGGCCGAGCAGATGTGAGGGGAGATGTCGCTGTCCCTCCTGTTTCTATACAGCCAGCACTCTATGGTGTACTGTCTGTGGTAAGCATTAGGAGGATACTCCAAAATGGTGGACACTTGAACAACAGAAAACACACTAAAGAAAAGCCAAACACAGACAGATAACTGACTGTATTACAAAACAGTTAAGACAAATGTCTCATGGTTTAAGGGTCCAAAACACTGAAACGTGACAAGCCAATACAAACTGCAAGCTGCTGAGAACTGAGTGTCTGCGTTACTGATGTTCTCACAGGAATTAAGACCACACCATTGCCATGCAACACAATGTGACCACCAAACTCAAACCACGCACAGGCACTGAAAAACCACTATATGCAGTGCCTTATTCCTTTATTCTGTCACATGACATTTCAGTTGCATGGTGAGGGAAACCCTTACCGGACACGCATTGAGAAAGTGTTGATATCTTTGTCCAGCTGATCCAGCAGAGCGATCGACTGGATGATCATGTTGTCGGCTCTGTTGACATTAAACTTTACTTTGGCTCTGGAGTAACTGTGGCCGAGACCAAGCTGGGCCTTGGAGGCGGCAAGGCCTGATAGACCCTTCACCAGGGAGTGAAAGTGCAGACGCAAACCTGACAGGACAGACAACAGATAAAGGGGGTTTGTTGGAGTTAAGTGGACAGTAGCAGGACAACATGTGGCTGGTGGCTGTTCAGATTTTCAGTATAAACCTTCATGCGCTTCAGTATAACAAGATGACATCACAACAGGCCACATCATTTCTAAATTTTTGTGCTCCAGTAACAAACTTCTTGCTCGCCATTCTTAAACATGCATGCCTTTCCTCACCTCGGCCTATCTCTGCCACCACCCCACCCGTCTGGATGGAAAGGGTGAATTCTTCTTGTAAAGCTGCTCCGATCTTGGCATCTGAAACCCCCAACACAGCCTTCTTTTTCCCAGAGAGGGGAAGGTTTGTCTCAAGGAACAACTTCAGGTCAGCATGAACCACACCTGAGAGGGCAGAGGGAAAGATTCTTCATTGAGCTGTATGCACTTTTGTTAGAGTAAGCTTGGATCATGCAGCATTAGCAGTTTTGGGAGGGGGAAAAACCACATCAAATGGTGCTACTGATTTATACTTCCATTTCATCAATCTAGCCATTGGTGTGGTATGGTCTGATTTTGGCCACTAGGGTGATTTAACCTCAATTTCAGGTCAGACTAGAGGCATTAAAAAACAAATTCTACTTAACTTTACACAAAGTCATTCTGCATCAAACTACATTTGGATAATTTTTCCAATTTGCGTCAGCATATTCAACCCTCTACTGCATTTCAAAGGGCTTTCCTCAGATGTTCAGGATTGATATTAGGCTGTCAGCACAGTAACTCAGTGGATTGACAGATTTAGGAAACATCATTACAACCGAGGAGACCAACACATGACCAAAAACGTAGGAAGCCCACTTGCCTTCTGAGATGGCGTTCATGTTCTCCAGAGCAGCCTGGGCCGACTTGAAGGGGAAGAATGCAGCCAGGCTCACCATGCTGTTAAACTTCCCAATGCTCAGCACGCTCTCCTCCACCTGAGAAACACACATACTGGTTATCTCTACTCCATCTAGATAACAGGTTAAAACTGCAGACAGGAGGGAAGACGGAAGACAGAAGACCCACCTGAGGCAGCAGCATGCCGATCTCCTCCACCTCTTTGACGGCGAACAGCGCGTAGCCTGCCGCATGCTCGAACAACACGTGCAGCAGCACCTGAGGGAGACGAAAACGTTGGATTAAGGAGCGAACCAGACATCTACTGACATAAGGTAATGTTAAAATCATCACGATAACTCATGTAACACGTGTCTACGCTTTAGCGTGTCTACCGGACTGCACGTGGTTACCATTGAGGTACGTCGATTTCTGGTAGCATCGTAGCTAACGCGACTTTTGTCAAAACTGCAATAAAGTATACTAACGTTGAGTATTAGTAAGCACTGATTCCTATCGGAGCGTATGGGCCAAATTTGCCGCGAGTTACGTTAATACGCAGCCACGTTGTCGTCAGACGAGCCCACGTGTTGACCTGGGCCCGACGGGAAAGTGCCAGAAAGCCAATTTAAGCTAGCAGCTCTGCTAACACTAGAAAATAACTCTTCACAAACTAATGTTCGGCTGCTTAAAAAGTACCTCTCGCTGGGTTAACCTGCACGACAAAGTTACAAAGCTGCATACTTAAATTAAAAAATACTGCGGTGGAAGTTAAAAGTAGTTAAAATAAAATACGCATGTTAAAGCTAATGTTAGCCACATGGGAGGCTAACTGCTCACTCATGTCGAGGCCTTCAACTGAACAGGCATATTTGAAAACAAAAAAAAATCGGATATTAAAGCGTTGGTAGTCTAAAAAGTGCATTTAACTGCATCCTAAATAGAAACACTTTGCAATTACACCCAAGCAGCATTTTTCTTACCATGATTAGTAAATATCTGCAGCAGCACGCAGTGCGTGTCTGCTCTCCTCCTTCACCACGGGAAAAAGACGGCGTCAACACGTTTCAGCAGAATGCCACATGACCCAAGTACCGCGATACCGGTCTGACACCGCGAGACATGGCCTAGGTCACTCCACCTGCTGGCTGCAGAATAGGATGACACTTTCTAAATGAAAAATGAGGCTGAACAAATTCAATGAGAAGCCCCAAACCAACAGTGTGTCACAGCATTCCTAAATGCTATTCTTTCCTCTCTTCTCTACCTGGAGCCCATACTGAAGTTATTCAAGATCTGAAGACTCACACAGGTGGTTTCACTCAACAGGCTTATTAAAAGTTGACAACAGCGCTGTCCTCCTGAACAGGGGCAGCAGGAGAGTGAGAGTGTCGATCAGTTACACTTTAAACCCAATATATAGACCTCATGTCTGATCAGTCACCCCATGGTCCAAAACCTGTTATACCTGTGACCCAGTGTAGGTCATAAATAAATAATGTCATATTTTATAAACATGAGGTCAACAGTGTTTTTGTTGGGAACCAGCAACTTCCAGTCACGGAATAATACACAATAGAGTTCAAGTGGGGTTTGGGTGTTGAGTCGAAGGATGCTTAAATGATAAATTCACCCAAAATGAAAATTCATTCATTATTTACTCACCCTTATGCCATGGTAAGTAGGGCAAAGTTTTGTAGTCTCTGGAAGCTTCGAGATCACAAATTGATTTGACAGTCTTCACTGTAGCTGCTAACCTAATGGCAATAAGGCAAACCCATCTAAAGTGGGTGCACAAACTCAACTTCACGTGCGAAAAGTCCCCAGCGACTTCAGTTGTTTAGGAGAATGCTGCAACGCCACTTTGCTGTGACGCTCCAGAAATGTTTTTCTGGACTACAAACAATATCCTGATTTTCTATCGACATGGGGTAGGTAGATTAATTATAATGCCTAAAAAAATGTCCATTACAATACCTTTAGTCCAATGTGACAGATCTCTTTTTTGTCTGACCAACAGCCCAAAACCCGAAGATATTCTATTCACTATCATTGCTGACAAATAAATTCAGCGCATATTCTCACATTTTTTATGGTGGAACCGGTGAGTAATTGGCATTTCTTTTTTAAAAAGATTCAATCTTCTACGAAATATCAGGTTTCTGTTGATCGACTCATAAATACCAAAAACACATAACACATGTAACTATATCAGGTTTTGGCTACGGGGACAATACTTATTCCTACAATTTTTTGACTGGGTTTTTTTTTTTTTAGGAGATTTGTGAATTTGATGACGATAAGTAAAATAAAGAATAGCGCTAGGCTCATCCTTTACGTGGAAATCCAAAGCAAGTGCAATACTCAGTCAGCACATTGAGCAGTAAACAACATCTAGTGGTTCTGGGTTTGTGCTCCAACTGAGTTTGAAATACAACACTTAAGGTAAAAGTAAAAGTAAAGTATAATTATTGTAGTACATGCAATCCAAGGTGAAAATTCTAAAAAAAACAACAACAACAAAACATTTAAAGAGCTGGAAAATAACATAACATAACAACATATTATAGGTGATGGAAAAATGTGGTGCTGCTAACAGAAGTGCCACAGATTAGCTACAAAGCAGTGATTGTGTACTGTAGAATTCTGGCACTATTTCTAATTGTCCCCCACTGCAGAGCACTCTGGCCCAGCCTGCCAGAACATTTTACCATTATGCAGGAAACCTGTTAAGTGTCAGATTCCACAAAAAGCATCATTAAAGTTCTTTGGAGTGAGGAGGTCTCCAAGGAACAGAAGCGTGTAGGTCTGTTTGTGCACAAAATAAATTACTGGCATGTCATAAATGTCACAGGGTGTTTGATATTAGTGTGGAGCAAAGAATTTATGACAGACCTCTTTGGACATTTCCCTTACTGGCTGCCACGCACGCACGCACACACACACACACGCACACACACACACACACACACACACACACACACACACACACAAGATCACGCATGCACACACAAACACGAAACAGAAGTCCAGTACAATTATCGCATTAATCTTTTTCAATTTTTAACCATTTTCCCTCTTCTTTGAATTACTCTTTATGTGTTTGTTTGTTTGCCGTCATGTGTGATAATAGAAGTATGAACTCCAATGGCACTCAGCAGAGCGCATACCTCCGCCAAGGCCCAACAGTCCCCATTTAAATCAATCAATCCTGATCCAATATCAAACTCAATAGCCCTGTACCACTCTAAAATTCAAACCACCCTTAGCGGCTTGACCATAGTTTAACTCCAAACAGATCTAGGATCTGCATCACATTATACTCATCTACGCCAAAATTCGACTGATGTTTTTTCATCAGGATCTATGTATTATTCCCTGAGAAATTAACAGTAATAGCAAAAAACAAAAAAAACAAAAAAATGCCCTGTCTTGCAATTTTAAAGGTGCACTATGTAGTTTTCGGGAATCACAACAGTAGATCTTTATTGACTTGATTCCTTCTGCCTAAACAAACTAAATAAACAACCTCTTTTTTTTTTTTTGACTGAGTAAACGGAATAAACAAACTGACTTTTAAGGACAACACAATTTCATACTGTATTACTATGTTTACATGTGGCGAACAGTGTTCTGGGGACCTTATTTTCCTCTGAGAACAGGTTGTTTATTCAGTTATGGAGAAAACATAACCTTGTAACTACTCAAAACTGACCAAAAAACCTCCTGGATCAGTCCCTTTGTCCGGATCCGCACCAAAAGTAAATGGGGTCCATTGTGGGCGAAGACCCATCCTTCATCCAGGTTTAGTGGAAATCTGTTCAGTAGCTGTTGTGTAATCCTGCTCATAAACCAACCAACAAATGGACAGGGGTGAAAACATGACCTCCATGGCGGAGGAAGTAAAGGAGGCTGAATACTGATTTCTTTCTGTTTTACGGGGGCTCATCTATAAACTACCAATAATCACACAAACCTATAGTATACGTAGAACATCCTGTAATAATGGTCAGACACTGCGAGGTTGCTCATCAAAGTGTCATTTCGTCATTCTTGTCAAAGGCCCACATACGTACAGCATGATGAGCTTACTGCCCCAATAAAAAGCCGGATTCCTGAGACATACGTGTGTTTCCAGGACCATGGAGAAGAGTGAATGAAGGAGGCTGTTGAGAAGCGGATGTGAGGGAGGACAGTAAAAAAACTCAGGCCACGGGAGAGGGCTTGATATAAAGGCGGACTGCGGGGACGAGCCGACACTCAGACCGGTGCAGCTCTGCTCATCTTAAAGCACACTTCCTTCAGCAACTGACCAAAGCTGACACAACACGTGAGTAGGGCATGGCTTCTTCTGCTTCTTCTCGCTTTTCCTCCGTAACTCCTGTCTTCCCCCTCTTTTTGTCGCCGCGTCTCCATTCTCCTGCGCCTGTGAACAGAGCTGTTTTGCCGTGAGTAAGTAAGTCCGGCCTCTTATCTCTCTTGTCAGTGGAGCAGTTTACTTCCATGCCTCTCCCTCGTCCTCCCACCTCTCTCTTTCCCTATCTGCTGTCTATTTGTCAACCTCACCCTTGCATAATGACACGGGACATCCCTCGGTGCTGCTCCCTCTGAGCTCACTTATTGTTTCTCGCACACACACACACACACACACACACACACACACACACACACACACACACACACGTTCCACTACATGTCAAACACTTTAAGTTGAACTATTTCGACTGTTGCCTCTCTTTCCCACTGCTGTAAGTTGCCTGGCCTCTGTGCCATTCACCCCAGTCTATGTGGAAACTTTGACTCCACTGTACGTTTGTATGAGCCTCCACTGTTCTGTCTGCATATCTATGAACAGTATGTGTTTATGCATGCGTGTATGTGTATGTGTCCAGGACAGAGCAGGATGAGCATGCGTGGAGCAATGACCAGTTGCGTGGTGCTGGCGTGCCTGGTGGCGCTGCTGGCCGAGAGGACGGAGGGACACATCACCTTCTTCAGCCCAAAGGAGATGATGCTGATGAAGGTAGGCAGCTCGCGTTTGATTGGACAGCGTGCAGCGGAAGTAGTGAGTGACAGTTCGGCCTGTGTCTTTCCAGTGCGTTCAGAAAACTTGTGAGTTTTGACCTGTAACTGTACTGGGTGAGCATCAGTTCTATTATGTAATGCGATCTTGCATAATAAGCTGTTTGTAAAGAAACCCCTCTGATATAATCAGCAAATATTCTGATTATCAGGTAGTTATTTTTCAAGCATAATTGGCAAACTTTCCTTTGTTCCAGCCTCTCACTTGTGAGATTTTGCATCTTTTCTTTGTTTTTTCTTGTATTAAATTCAACATCTTTGGGATTTAGTGTGTTGGTTGGTTACAAGTTTATTACATTAGATAAGATTTCAGAAAATTGCTGGACATTTTTCTGTATTTAAAAAAAACAAGCATTTTATGGACCAAACAATTCATCTTTTAGTTGATAAAACAACTGCCTAATGATACTATAATTCAAATTATCATCGGCTGTAGCCCCAGTGGCAAAAAAAGGAACAATATGAAGTAATTTTTTAGAACACTTTGTTCATTTATCCAACAAAGGAAAGATTATCTCGTTAGTATTGCAGAGTGGTGTTCTAGTTTTGCAGTTTGCATGATAAAGTTACAGAGATCAAGTCGAGGTTGTCTGTTGTGCCAAATCCAAAGCTGATAAAGTGTACTGATAAGGGATGAATGATGGTATTGTGGCTTTTCATACCTCATTCAAAGAAAGAATATGTCTGGAGGTTGTAGAAATCCATTCTTTATTGCTGTATAAACGTGTGTGTTTTGTGTGTCTTTGCTGCAGGAGCGAGAAGGTAGAAAGGACATGGAGCCTAGATCGGAAGATGGTCAGTTTGAAGAGGTTACAGTTCAACAGCTTCCTCAGATGGAACATGGCGGAAATCCTGTGAGTACGCGCACGCACACACACACACACACACACACACACACACACACACACACACACACACACACACACACACATACACACACACACGCCCACACACACACACACACGCACACACGCACACAACATGTCCTGTCAGGTACACACCCATAAAAACGCCACATTCACCTTGTTGCTGTTTTCACCAAAGAGTGGTGTCATGAAAAACGAGCCATTACCGCTTCTTTTGTGTGTTTCGCAGGATAAAACAGTGGAGATTGCCATACGCCTGGATCACGTGGCTCCGGTGCTCGAGGAGATCATCCATGAAATAGTGGAGGAACGTCAGAAAGGTACAAGTATTTGGGTGGTGGAAGATGCAGCGAGACACATTTGTTAGAGAAAGCCTCTTAGCAGACACACAACATGGCCTTGCATGTTCTTTTTATTATCCAAAGATGATTAGCAGACGCACACTTGCAAGTGATAGTGCTGTGATCAAAAACACATGTGTTAACCAGATTGTTCTCTCACTGTCTCTTGTCTCTTGTCTACGCAGCCAAATAACGAGGCCTGAAGACAAGGGGGAATGAACGCTGTACAAATTCTTCAAAAAGCACTGAATGCTCAAATGTTTTGCTGTGTTTTAATGAATGGAGTCAATAAAGGGAAGTGGTTGTGCCACTTATTGGAACCTGAGTCGTCATTTCCTGAGGAAGCATGTGAGAGCGAGGCGGCCACATGATGTCAGCACCTCTCTCAGGAAAGCTTACAGCTGTCACATACCTCAGACCGTACCTCACAGGACCTTATTACAAAACGACGATTACTCAGACAACATGACTGCTGTTGTGACTGCTTCTTCTCAGTGCTAAGTGCTTCACCATTTAAGTCTGACCAGCATCAATGCAGGGAAGAAAAACAAAGCTTTATCATTTTACAAATATGCAAGATTTGATTAAACTGTGTGTCCCCTAAAAAAAAAAAACACGTCTCCTTTTAAAGACGCAGTGCAATACGCGGGTGGACTTTGACTCCTTTTTCTGTTATCACGCCTCCGTGTGCCTGATAGTCACTTCACAGCTTTGAGGTCAGTCTCTCGCACATCTCAAAGTCCTTGACTGCGAGGGCAGCGTCTCGAGCTAGAGGGGCGGGCAGGAGCAGGGAGCAGTCGCTGTCGATATACTTCCCAGTTATTCCCTCCATTTCTTCTGATACCGCACAGTAGATGGAGCTGACAGCACCCTCCTCCGGAGACTGTGCGGGAGACAAAGTATGTGAGGGGGAAAGGTGAGAGTACAGTCACCAGATTACACAGATGGATACCTCAACAGGATGTCTGTGTAATCTCTGCCCTGATGTGTGTCTAGTTTAACCACATGTTGAGCATAGTCTGCTCCGGCAGATACACATCACATATGCACGTAAAATGAGGTCAAGAGTTGAAATTCAGACAGTGGAAAAGAAAACAGTCCTGTGATAACACTTGCGACGTACTCCAGATCTGAAGGTGTATGTACGTCGCATGGATGGATGTGAAAGTGTGTATATGTGTTGTTAGTTACATGTGATGCACTACGTGAGGCTGTGGGCAGTGGATGCTAGGAAACAAAAGTGTTTGCACAAACACATGACAACAATGTGATGGGTAAAATACACTGCAGTCTGTTGTTGCAACTGCGCCAGCAGTTTGGATGTGAAACTAAACAATGGGGCTAAAGGATGGTTCTGGTTCATCACAACTTGGCCTGACATCTGGGACATGGCAACATCACGTAGAGGAAAGTGTGAAGAGGTTTTAAACAAACCCAGTTAGCTAGTTAGATACGATGTTACAAGGTGGTTGCTCAAAGCAACACAAGGCTACATTTGAGAAACTCAACAGCAAAGTCTCTTTCTAGAAATCATGACCCAGTGACTCAAGATAATCCACAGATTACAGTGATGCTGTGCAAAAAGGGATTTTGCTTGGAGGCAGTTTCAGTTCTGAACAGAATAAGTTGGCAGACATGGATAAACCGGTGACTCATTTAAACCTGTTTGACACTTACAGTGCTCAAGATTCTGACCTTGTCTGACTTGGAAGTAATGTGGCTGTGCTCCCAGACTTCAGACAGTACTTTGATGAGTGCGATATTACTATAACTGCTATTAAATATGGCAAAAACAACCAAAATAAATTGCAATAAATCTGACTGTCCGCTTTAATTAATTTACATCAATATTACATAAACAGTGTACAAAATGGAGTACTTTTTAAATGTCACAGTCGCTGAATTATGATTGAAAACAACTCTCAACAACCCTCAGAGTACGAGCTGGACTAGCAGCAAGTTTTCCAGATTTCTTAAAATCTGCACCAACAAAAATGAATGTCATTTTCATCATTACCTTGCTGATTAGCTGCTATAATAGTAACTTAGTTGCTCTGAAGCTAAGAGTTAGCACACCATTAGCTACATCACTATTTAGGGTTTCGTTATGTTGGGTTATGTTAGAAACAGACATCTTCAGGATTGACGCGTCTAGGTTACAGGACCTGGAACATCAGCCCTGGATGCTATCGCTATCAGAGTTTAGCATAATGTTAGCAATGTTCCACACTTTATTAGAGTTTACGGAGACATCTTTGCCAAACTCGTCAGATAGCCCTTCATTTTTGTGGTAAGAGTAGTGGAAAAAAGCAGTTTCATAAGCACGTTTTCATCAAAGGTTTAAATACCATAAAATACTAGGGCTAACTAACTCTATCCTTCAATACAAGAATAAAGCACTTCCTTATTTCCTCTACATACTATTTTTTTGGTCATACATGCCTGGATTCAGCTGTTGACATTAGTTGACGTTATAACATATTTATAATTTTTAATACACATAAGACAATTTTTAAACTTCCTCATTTTCATATAATTTAGCTTGACACATTTAAAAAACTAAGCCAAAGACTGAGTTTTCAACCATCTCACAGTTAGCTACGGCTAATTTAATCTGCCAGTGACAGGTGTAACTTTAGCAGGTAAAACTGACAGTTCCCCAATGTCAGGCTTTCTCTACTTCTGTCTGAAATCAAAGACTAACCCATATACATGCTGGGTTGGAAACTGGGGGACTCAGCGAAGGGCTGCTTCAGAGAGTTCTGCAGGGATGACGTTTTGTTGCAGGCTAACCCAGAAATTAGCATCGCTCTGGTTCCCTCTGCAAAAAGTGTACGGAATTATCAAACTACATTTTGGATTATTGCCGAAAAATTGATCAATCAGCAAGTTTGACGTGATTACTTTCTGTAGTCTCATTAGCCACTTGTTAGCAACCGCTGTTTTTAGCTTGTAAACAGGTTATGATTCAAACCTGGGGTATTTACTGGTTTTTTTTTGTTGTAGAAGCTTGAGCTTGTGTTAGCTGCAGACCTTATTTCAGTCATTTAATAGAAAACCCATTCAAAAAAACCCATTGACTTGGAGACGAGGGAAACGGAAGTTTAAAAATAGACTTACTGGTTTGGTCTTTCCACAGGATTTGCTGTTAACAGTTAGGACAATACAGAACATCAACAACCTTATCCTTAAGCTTGTCAAAATGCTCATGATTTCTTAAACTGACGCTCTATGGATAAAAGAAGACGAAGTGCATCTAATGTCGACATAAAAAAAAGACATTCAAATTTAAGAGGGGAGCCAGCACTTCAACCTTGTATTTCACTGTGGAACCACTGTGCTGGAGAACAAGGCCAAAACCAAAACAGTTCCTGGCACTCTTGGTAATGAGATTCTGAGCTAATAGTCAAAGCCTTTCCTGAACGGATACTTACACCAAGTTCTATATTTAGTTTATGTGTCCAGCCTTGTTGAACATTTGTTACTACTTTGGTTTTCTTCGGGTTTCCAACCGGCGGTTTGGTTTGCACATTGATCCTGTGTTCTGGCCATGTAAGCTAATGATCCAAACATCATATCTTTACTGCAGACAATTAGACACAATCTGTCAGCCAGATGTTGCATCACGGCATACGCTCATATCAGACTTGAGTGTTTGCTCTCTCTTGTTTTTCTAGCTTCTGAAGAAACCTGACACCTGTATCATTGTTCTAGCGCAGTGTGATCTGTGTGGTAGGTGACTTAATCAAAACTCCTGATCGCTCAGGTTACGCTCCAGCGCATTTGTATGTTTTTGAGCAGCAGCCAATCGCATTCACGCTAGACGGTACACAGCGGTAGGGGCATTGTGTGGACTTTGACTCTTCAGTAAAATCTTACAGTGTACTCACCTTAAAAAAGAAAAATCCAATGAACTTGAAAAGAAAACGGATCATAAATGAATAGTATCTCATCACTTCGGTCATGACGACACCAGGGTGCACGGAGTTTGCGGTGACACCTATGTGTACAGAAACACAGATACATAGGTTCAGAGTGCAGATGGAAACAGAAGAACTCCGAGCAAGGCCAGTCTCAGCAACAAGTCTTCTAAGGCTGACTTTCCCCTGTAAATGGTTTCTTCTTTCAGATGACTCAAGAGCGGAAAATTTGTTTCAGCTGCAAGGCTGTGCTAAGAGCTTGAACACCCGATTGACATCATCTGTGTCCTTTATAGAGCCTGACTGTAAATATAAGGACAAATCTCATTAGTCTGAAAAATGTATTTGTTTTATACAACAGATGATACAGGCTGTCAAGCCTGACGTGAGATAAACTGAGACAGGAGCTGGCAAGCTCAGATATGCATAAACAAACTTGCTCTTGGGAGCTGAAGTTCATAAAATAGGTCACATATGGTGGTGCTAGAGAAGCAGAGCTATGAGCAGAATTTTTTTTCTCTCTCTGAAGAGGACCTTTGAGGTCAGTATCCATCCACCGTCATTGCTTTCTCATCCTCTGCAGCACTTACTCAACAGGACAGACCATGCATTAGTTATATTACTGATCATGAGCATCTGTACCTGTCCCTTGCAGCCTGCGGGCCAGCTCATTGGTACAGATGATATTGTGCAGCTTAGTGTTGTTGTAGACTTTATCCATGAAATAATTGAGGTTCTCGCCACGAAAGTGAGCGAAGTCCACTTCACCCTTCTTGTGGTTCATTGAGCTGACGGTGACAATACGTGCCGGAGCCGAACGCTTGATGAGGTCTGAAATGAAACAGTGAGTGGTGAGAAGGTTAGAGAGTAAGAGAGACAACATACCTTTCATGGCAATGGTCCCCTGGCAACCCCACGAATAAACTACAGTAAGAAACAACTATCACAGCTAAATGTTAACCAGTTTCTTCACAAAACGTTGTGACCTCTGCAAAGGAAGTTAAGTTTTTTGCCGTGTCTGTTTGTTTGTTTGTTGGTTGGTTGGTTGGATTGTCGGCATTTTAAGAGTGTTATAGTTATATGGTTTAGTTTTTTTTAGTATGTTAGAACTCCTATTGGCAACTGTATAGCAGCAGTTATTCTCCCTGGGGTGCTAACGGTGTTGAAACCAACCGGGTCATTGTGACACCAATATATTTTTAAAAAAGCTATTTTTCTATTCTTTTTCTATTAATCTGTGTCTGCTTCATCTGTGTCTGCCTACTTCAGAATGATTAACAGGGTCCAAATTTGTGAAAGAAAACCCTGGAAAATTTTACTGATAGAATAAACCTACTGTGGTAACTCAGTCCATAGGATTAGAGTTAAAGAGATATTAAATAAGAGTCTCACCCAGCAGCAGGTTGGTGAGAAGAAATGGTCCCAGTACGTTTGTGGCAAAAGACATGTCCAACCCATCTTTGGTTATCTGCCTGGGTAAACCTGGTTGTGGGATTTATAAAATGTGAGATGAAGTTACATTTCATAAATTAGATTAGGACAGAATTACGTTAAATCTCTTTGATATTAGGGGTCTCCAAAATACAAAAACTGCCCAGTGCAGCTTTAAAAGAAATGATTCCATTTCTGCTGCGCATGTGTCACCTGATACCGCTGCGTTGTTGACGAGGATATGGAGAGCTTTCTCCTCCTCAAGAATCCCCTTGGCAAATTCCCTGACAGAGTCCAGAGAGGACAGGTCCACCAGGCGCAAGTGGACGTCAGGGTTTCCTGTTTCCTCCCTGATCTCTTTCAGCGCTACTGACCCCCTGGCCTCGCTCCGACAGGCCAGGATAACACGGCCCCCCCGACGTGCAAAGTCCAGGGCAATGAACTTCCCGATTCCTAGAGTGGGAGAAGGCATAAATCAGTTTGCCTACCTGATATAGCACATAGCAATACAGAAAGAGGCGCCTTCGTGAAATGGAGGAAACACAAACGCACTGAGGACAAGCAAATACTGACATACTGAATGTTTGGATCTCATAGTAAATCACGACTTCTGAGACCAAAGCTCCGTTTTCAGTTTGAAGTTGGGGCATGTGGTCTGTGGCACAAAAGCAAAAGCTTAAAGTTCCCGGAAACCATAACTAAGGCCTCAACAACAACAACACAACAGGAACCTCGTGGTTTATATCTCACTCTTCTCTTTGTGAATTCTGAGTGTTTCCATGTGTTTGTTATGGTTCTGATGAGCCGTATTTCTCTGGTAACTATATAGGATGTGTTGGAATAATTACGCAACATGCCCTGTAATATCTGGTGCAGATGGCTTCGTAGAGAGGATCCCAATTTTTCTCGACCATCAACTTTTTTGCAAAACAGAAAACAGCTGGCTGCATGCGCTCACTGATGATCATTCCTTACTTACTGCTGTCAGTGTCATAACCTAGAGATGTGTCAAATACAATTTAAAGGTGACCCGTAATGCTGAAATTGTATTTCCCTTAATTCAGTGTTTGTATATGTTCTTGTGTGTGTAAAAGATCTTGAAATTTTAAAAAGGCAAAGAGAAAGAGAGAGGAGCTAACAGAGCAATTCTTACAACCATGAATAAGCTATGTCACAATAACTGATGTCCAAGAGATCAAAACATTCCTGACGATCTTGTTGGCCAATCTATAATGTTTAAATCAAAGCAGACATACTGTATATTGGTAAGAAGAGGAATTGGCAGCAGAGCATAGCGTCATGTCTATGGTGGTGGGTAACACACTTGATCAGTCTTTTCTCATTATCTGGTCAACAAAACATAATCGTTCTCTTATCAAGTGAGTTTATTTTTTTTTTCAGGTGAAAATAACAGTGTCTGTCGTCATCCCTTTCCAAGAAGTGGTGTGATTGCTTGGTGAGGGGGTGCAATGCTGCCATGTCGTGAAGTAAGGAGATGTGGGGCAGCTGATAAGAACAAGAACAGGAAATGTCTTTGGAAAAGGGTATTGCAAGCTTGCATGTTTATCTTAATAGCTTTAAAGTGTTTTTCTTAGATGTGTTTGGGCTGATTGAACTGTGTGGAAATGACTAACTTGCCGTTGTAAGTTTTTATAGGCTCAGCAGTAAGTGGATTACCACATGGGATCCATCCAGTCTGGTAACACTGCCTATGTGTTTTACAAGGAATTTTAAATGGGGAACAAGTATTTGGACTCTTTGGAATTTCTTGGCAATGAATTTATCATTGTTGTTAATCACAGAATGAGTCAAGGTACTTTGTAATTCACTGAATTGATACATGAGAGACATGCTGCTCTGGATTTGTACACATTCTTCTGCAGCACACCATCAATGCAACAATCATCAGGGCAAACCACTTTACACTGCTGTGTGTGCACACTTTATGTGCACTGTTACATATAGCTACACATCACTTCTTATAAGAAGAGAGGTTAATACCACACCATGCATGACAGCCTTGTGCTAACGTCAATTATATTTTTATCCAGTCTCAATTTATGTAAACTGCACAGTTCCTTCTGTGGTATGACTGCTGTTGTGTATAGATCAAGAGCAGACAAACAGCTTCCGCGCGGCATGAACAACAGTGATCAGACCCTGACCAACCTGTTACACAACATTGGGATGCATAGTTTTACACCACTTTTAAATCACTCTGGATGTTAAGATATCGGTTTGGCTTGATTGGTTGAAGGTGTGGTGTATGCCAAGGATGAACCATTATCACTCTGTTAACATTGTGAAATAGGGCAGTTGGCCTTACACAAAAATGGCATGCAACTTAAAAATCCTCTAGATGTTAGTAGAGTTTAATAGTGACAAGACAAATTTTAGAGATACAATAACTCCACATCTCAATACCCATTATTGGGACATTAACCAGTCATCCTCTGTGGTAGCCTACACATGTGACTGGGCACGATATCAATATTGTAGATTTAGATTTTGGATGTCGTTATATCATAAAATGGTGTCAGTGTTGTCTTTTCTGGGTTTTAAAGGCGGCTTTACACTAAAATGATGTTATCTTGAACTTACCAGACTGTTCTGCTTCTACTAAACCATTATATCCACATTACTGATGATTATTTGTTAAAAATTGCATTGTATTAGTACCAATAGTAATCCCGCAGTATCGATATCTCAGTATTTGGTAAAAAATGTTGTGGTATTTGATTCTGTCGCCCAGTCCAAGCATTTGTGAAGTGCTTTTGAAGAGATTTAAAAATATCATGATACATACTGTGTACCGTTAAGATTTATGCATTTTAATTTTAGCTAATTTTAGTATTTGCCTGACCGCTGTGACGAATCATTATGCACTTATGACCTCCTGACCCTAAATTACTGTACATTTGTATTCACCTGCCTGATTTATGCACCTGTTTGATTTATGCACCTGCCTGATGCGAGTCTAAGACACTGTTGTTTAATTGCTATATACCAAAACATTGTTTATTAAAAGAGCTGTACATATCCTGTTGATAAATGAGATTGGTTGCAAGCGTTAATCCTTTTTATGAGCGGTTAATACATTGGAGAGAAAAGCCAGGGTATGAGAGAGCACAAGTGCATTCACGGTGGACAGGCCAAGGTCAAAGATAACATTTGTTTTGCCCAGCAGTATTGAGGTGAGACTTAGGGAGTCAGCCAAGAAACTTAAACAAGTGCAGGATGAGCAGGAAGATAAGAAAGGGAGTTTTTTGTTTCTCAACAGGGCGCTGTCTCCATGGAGTGAAGGGATCATCGAACACGATGGGAGGGCTAAGTCTAAACCACGGCTCCACCCCACCTGTTTAACCAATACCTTATCTATCTGCTTTAACCAATCATAAATTATACATCTTCTGTAACTGAAAATACAAGATACGTGGCAGAGAGAAATTGTGCATCTTTTTCTGGGCGATTGGTTGCAATTAACAGCTTTGCTGCCTGCGATTTTTCAAACAGAGAAAGTCCTTGATCAAGCTTTGCTTAATGATACAATTCTAAATAAATGGTAAAAAGTATGTCATAGTTTGCCTTCTGTCGAATAAACGAACACGCCTGTCAGTATCACAGTATAACCTAAAAATATCACAATACACATGGCCAACACATGTAGCTGGTCAAACTCCATACGGTAGTACATGTGCCAGCCTCTCTCTATTGTTCTCTGTGTGTGAGGAGCTCAAAACTGAACATCATCCGGAAAGCAACACGGCTGTGCAGCTACATGTAATTGCATAGGTAATTTTGTCTTTTTGTAAAAAATGTGATTTATATTATAGAAAAAGGAAACTGTATATTTCAGCCCCACTTTAAAGTTAAATGTACACTCCTTAATGCAACACAGCAACCTATCGACATTTTGATGTTTCCTTCAACCTTTATTGTTGAGGGTAGTGTCAGTCAGAGCAATGCTCTCTTTCCAGGAACAGCCTGATCATGTTCACACAGTTGGAAGCCGGCCTGATCTGCCAGCCACTGAGCGGCTTCGCTGGAGTGATTGGGGTTAAGGACCTCACTCAGTGGGCGCCTCGGCGGTGGTAAAGAGGAAGGGGGCAAGCTCTGCCTTTCACCCTCCTTTCACCCTGATTCACCCTACTGGGGAGGGGAACTGAAGTTACAACCCTCAAGTTGCAAGGCCGCTCATTTGAGCTTCAGGGCACCACGACACAGCACCTCCAATGTGAGATAAAGATTATTCTTAAGATATGAATTTAGACTTTTATGATGCCATGCTTAGAGTGTAATTCTGTTATCAACCCGTGATTAATAATTTCTCTATTAGATGTGACTGTTTTTTTAAGGATGTTTTTTTTTAAAATACTATAACTATATGCATCATAGTTTTTCAATTAATACACATCAGTTCTTACTAACCATATTACCATTATAACCTCATAATAATAACAATACACTGTCACAATGTTTATAATTGCATGTTCACTTTGGACAATATATATGTATATACAGGTATATTGTATTTCTTACCTTTTTATTATATTGTTCGTTTTTTACTTTTATTATTGTTTTTTGTAATTCTGAAATTCCGATTCTGATTTTGAATTATTAGTCATAGATTCTAACTGCTCTTAATATGATACTGTGACTGTTTTGTTCTGCACTGCAATAGCAAGCTTACGGTCCTGACTAGCCTTCAGGAAAAGTACAAGAAAATTGTGAATTCATTCGATAATTATCATTTGTTCTATTTTGGCTCAAACATTCTAAGCCATGACGGGAAATAATGCTCAGAGGAAATGTGCTATTAATAAGTCCTGTGGAATGTCGTCTAAATCCCCAGAGTGCCTGCTGTTCGGGGACACCCTGGGCTTTATTATTACTGCCATATCCAAACTTTCATGAACACACGGCCAGCTTTAATCCACATGGTCCCACATTCAAAGCGAGGTTAGCGGTAACGCGTGTGATCGCAGCCCTGCACTGTGCTAGCAGATCAGCGGCAGTGTCTCCCTGCACTCGGGTCAGAAGCAGGGTGAGTGTGACCGACCTGTGTTGGCTCCCGTCACTATCGCAGTCTTCCCGGCGAGCCGCGCGCTGCAGGCTCGCGGATCCCAGCGCGCTCTCCTCTGTAGGCGCACGACGACCGCCAGCAGTGCCGCGGACACAGCCCACACCGGGTGACCGAACACATCCAGCAAGAACATCTCAGCGTCCGATCAGCGTCTGACATGGGCTGAGCAATGAGAGTGATAGGCGGGCAGCAGCCGATCATGAGCCGGCTCCTGGTTCAGAGTAGGTGTGCCCAAAAAAAAAGAAAAAAGAAAAAAAGAAATCACACTCCACTATAAACCTGCTGCTGGGCGTTTATGGAGGCAGTGGCATGGTCCGTGGGATGTGTCAGTAAACTGTTTGACGTGCAGTAAACGAGCAGCGGAAACATCTGCTGGTAATCATGAGCTATAGCCTATATGAAAACCTTTGACGTCACTGAAATCTAAAAACACAGATCATTGCCATGTAGGTTCAATGATCTGGAGAAACCTTTGCTAAAAATTGCTAAAGAAGTTAACTGTCCCCAAGAAACTGTGCAGTGTGGTGATTACAGCTTGCTGGCATGCACACTCGTCCTCATGGTGATCATTAAAACATGTCAACTAATGGCAGTTACTGGTGACCTCGTTAAGAAGTAATGGAACAAATTTCCTGATCACTCCCACTCAAGAGTGACTCAGATAAGACACATTAGTTACATTTGTAAACGTCTACTTTGAAAAAATGCTCTTGGGTTTGTGTCCATTCGCATCACATTCACATCACTGAACTCTACACAAACACAAACTTATCACGTGCCTGCAGATCTATTTACTAAAAACAGAGCTGCAAGACTAGACAACGCAAAGTGCACACACAACAGAGCCACTAGACAATCCTGAAGGTAACCGACAGATTACTGTTGGCTGCTGGTTGATCATTAGCCTCCAGGACTGAGTTGTGTCTGGATATTATCTCTATGGTGAAGTCCTGACACAACCTCATCTTTCATGTAGCAGAGCAGAGTGTTAGTCAGATGATCTCATTCTATTTATCTCCCTCTGTTAGTGCTAACATAGCCTGTAAGTATGAGTCATCTTCAGTGGTGGTACAACACTGTATATAAAAAGTTGTGTTTGATGTAAAACTCCACTTCTGTATGGGCCTGTTCTGCACAATGTGCTTGATATGTGAAGCAGCATTCATTGATTTGTCCTTTGTTTTCTCAATCAGACAAATATGCATAAAGGTTAATAGAAGATAAATAAGATAATTACAAAAAAAAAAACCAATAAGATGTTTACATAAAACAACCAAGTGAGTGGAAAGTGATTGTTCAGTCTGATGGCTGCGGGGATGAATGATCTGCAATCACCCACCATCTCCCTAATCAGTTTGTTTGGTCTCTTCCTGTCCATGTCCATTATAGATTATTGTATTATTAGAAGATTTTGCTATAGTTTAAAAAAAAAAATCAATTATTAATTTTTATCTCCCCAGCCTGTTTTTAATGGGGGCAAATCAGAATCGTTTTTTATTCCAAGTAAGTTTTCACATCCAAGGAGTTTGCTGTGGTCTCTCAGTGCAATACAACAGAGAATACAACTAATAATTGAAAGATATGATATAAATATAAATATAAATAGAGATGAAAAATAGGAAAAGTATAGAATAAACAATAACACACGAATGGACAAAAACAATAAGCTAAATGCTTCACCATGCTAAATGTGGTTGTCTGTGTCCTGGTGCCCGGCAGGTAGCTCAGCAGCTGTGAGGTTGTAAACATGGTTGATGATTGAGGTGAAACTGAACCAAAACAGTGAAGCTACAGGCCATGAACCAAATCAAATGAGCTGAAAGACTTTCAAAGTTTTGGTTTTGGTCTTCTGGGCATTTTGAATCATCCAACAGAGGATGGATCTCTTTTCTTCCAATTTCAAAAGCCTTGAGGAACAGGAAAGTATCTCATCTTTTATTGTGACAGGAAGTTGCTGTCTTTTGCTGACTGAGTATGTACAAAATCTGCACCCTTATTAACCATTCAGGTTTTCAGGATTTTTTTTTTTGTATAGTAAGAATAGTGTAGAATAGTAAGTCTTTATATGGCTTTATTGATAGAACAGCTTAAGAGGTGAAACAGGTTGAGAGAGGGGGAGTGACACGCAGCAAAGGGCCCCAGGCTGGGACTCAAACCCAGCGCTGTCACATCACCCCCATGTTTTCAGGAGTCTTTTCCTATACAGCCACTAGAAGGCGCAAACCAACAACTTGTAATGGTATTGAGCGGAGATGAGGAGTGAATGGTGCATATTACAAATCACATGTTGATTTATTATTTAGCTGTATGCTTAAGCTGTTGACTTACAAAATCATTCCTGTATTTTACTTGATTTACTTGATTAGAATTACATTAAAAGATAAACAATCCTATTAATATTTCTTTAATTAGACCTCTATAACATGTCTGACAAAGCAAACATATGCCACTTTTATTATTATTATGCCACAGTTATTGTGCTTGTAAAGAGCATCCATCACCAGAACAATAAAACAATAAATAGTTCCTCAGATTTGCTATTCATGAATTTATTTAGACCCCCCTTTTTTAATGTTTCATAATTATCACAATGGTGATTAACTGAGTAATGGAAACAAATGTTGGTTAAACATTAACTCAACACTTCTTCTCGCAGAGAGGAAAAACCCTGCTGTGCTGACCTCTGTGGGTTGAAAGGTTGAAGTCTGTTGAACCCCCGACAACGCCCACAACCCAGGTGTCGGGTTTGGTCTGCTGTGCGCAAAGAACATATAATCTTCACCAGCTTGCAGTGCAAGCAAAATAGGGATGGAAATGGCATTAGATAGACGTACCACTATCTATTTCTCCTCATCAAAAGCTGTAATGCAGAAAAAGGATCCACTGTCTAAAAAGATTTTAGCTTGCTTCACTGAAATAAAGCAATTTGATTTTCTATGCACTAACTAAAACACAAGAAATAAAACTCCCCAAAGAATAAAAGAAAAGATCACGACCACTGTGACAACATCTACGTTGCATTTGGAAAAGACACAGAAAATGATTTTATGATGAATGATGATATGAGTCGGTCAGTATATTGGTGGTCTGGATATTATCGGTCGATATTGGCCTTTTACACATACATATTGGTATTGGTGTTTATGTTGCCTAACATTTGCTGATTTTTTTTTTTTTTTGCTTTTAGCTTATAATGCACAATAAGATATTTGAGATAATTAATAATCATTGAATAAAGTTTATTGTTGAAATGTAAAACATCTTGCCTCCATAACACATGAAGTGTTTGATAACCACATTTGAGGGAACATGTTTATATTGACAAATATATCATTATAAAACATTTTTACCCCCTAATATCGGTATTGGCCCCCAGAAATCCAGTATCGGTTGAGCTTCAGAATGTGGCGTACAGAAATGCTGCAAATTGCACAAAAGACAACACAAACCCCTCATAGGTCAAATACGTTCAGTCTTTCTACACCAATTACTACAGACGTGACATTTTTCACCAGCAAGTGAGCAGATTCTTTCATAGAGCACAGGTCCGCAAACTCAAGTGTTGATGACTTCTTTGAATGTGTTACCAAATGAGATGACGAAGGAAATTTCTGTTCTTAGTGTTCTTATTGTGACTGTGATCAATGACGCTGTCCTTCTAATCAATATTCCCTATTGCCCCACTGATCTGTATTCATTGTAAGTCATTTGTTGTAACACAGAGACTGTGCGATATGATCAAAATGCTGCAGATCGTACATGAAACAATATAGAATTTCATGCTTTTCATGAGAAACCAGCAGCCCTGTTCACCCTGCTGCTGAGGAACCAGACTACAGAGCAGCACCTCAGACCCCTTGACTCATCCTCGGCACTCCAAAACATGAGTTTTTTTTTAAACTTATTAATTCACCCATGTATTTATTTTAATTTTGTGAGTTGCATTAGAGGACTAAAACTAGCGTTTTGTAATACAACCCTGTGTGATAAATGAATCATCTTCCTCGAACCTTGTACTTTGTACCTTAAATAACCTCCATGCAGTAACATGTATAGTTCCCAAACTGCAACACATTTGACAAAAGAAACCAGTTCCAATTTCACTGAGACAAAACAACCATGTGACTCAAACTGAGTCACGTATGAGGGAGGAATGTGATCGTAAATTAGATGTATTATCTATATGTATTATCTATGTCTCTGAAGATGTGCAACCACAAGGAGAAACATTTGAAAAATGATGTCTTACCAATTTCAACTTAAGCTTAATCTTTTCTATTCTAAATACCCCCAATTCACAGCTATCATGGGAGGGGTCTGACTGTGTGTGTGTGTGTGAGCCTGTCATGCGGGAGGGGGTTGGGTCACGGCTATTAGTGTGGACCTTTCTCAGTGGGTGTGTGTGCGGACAGACACGCACAAAGAGAAAGCGTGCAGGGTAGAGGAAAAGCAGAGAAGTCAGAAGAGGGGGAGGTAAGAGGAGGGGAAAAAAGCTCAAAGGAGACCTGTTTGTGGACTACTGTGTGACACGGGAGGCACCTCATAAACTCCTCGAGGAAATCTAGACTTGATCTTCACTTTTCACTGAACTTGAAAATAAACTCGACCCAAAAAACAAAAGAAGAAGAAGAAGAAGAAGAAGAAGAAGAAGAAGAAGAAAAAAAAAAATGAAAGACTTGGTGCAGTCAATAGATCTAGGGGTTTCTCACCAGCGGGGAGGAGTAACTCGACCCAGAGCCTGGCTACAGAATGAAGCAGTTCGTGTGGGACTCGCTGAACTCCTTTGCACATATGTCATGATGGTAAGACAACACCATTACAAAAGATGTCTCCAGTGCTTCATACTCTCACAGCTTGTTTGGTGATGATGTGCAAAATGAAACAGCCATGAGTGTGTCTTAAATCCATCACTCTGCTGACAATTTCACCTCATTCATAAGCTCTTAGCTCTGATTTGAACATTATTAACCCCCACACGCCATTAATTATTAATGCTATGTACTTGACCCTGATAACCTGCTCAGTCTACCAAATACACATATGAGTTCATCTCACAGTCACATGGCTGGGGTCCTGAGTGGGGATTGGTGAGTTGAAGTGGGTGAGCCCGGAAATCTAAGGTTACCAGAGGAATGGTCAGGCAGTGGGCCACATGGACAGGGCACTCAAAGTCACATGTTATCCGTCAGCTGTTACAATAGCACATGCTGAACATGGCACAAGCCTGTGAGCACGCACGCATGCATGCACGCACACACGCACACACACACATACATAGGCTTTTAGTATTTTTTGAATATGGACTTAAACCTGCTGTGCTTGCACTTGGGAAAGGATTACTCTTGACCTAAATACATGACTTTTTAAGGAGGAACCACACGTTTCCTGTTTCCTGAATGAATGGCTGCTGTTATTTAGTGTCAGCTGTTTTTTGGTAATAGTCTCTTCAGCAGAGTCAAGAGTAAAATGAAGGAGAGGAGGTGCTCATTAAAATAATCTAAACGAAACACTCTTCTTTCACGCCTTCCCGAAATTAGACTGCTCGTAAATTTCCCCCTGTAATTTGTGTCTCTTTAATGATCGTCTTTCTTTCTCTGTGTCCAGGTGTTTGGCCTGGGATCTGTGGCCCAGGTAGTGACAGGACGGGGAGCGTTCGGAGAATACATCAGCATCAACCTGGGTTTTGGACTGGGTGTTGCCTTGGGGGTCCATGTCGGAGGGCAGGTCTCAGGTATGAGAGCTGACGTTTGAAACTGGAATCATATGAATTCATCACACATCACCATCATCTGACACAACACCTCTCCTTGCTTTAATCCTCTGTCAGGGGCTCACATGAATGCAGCCGTGTCATTCACAATGTGCGCCTATGGCCGCCTTGCGTGGAAGATGCTGCCTCTGTATATTTTTGCGCAGCTATTGGGGTCATTTCTGGCAGCAGGGACGATTTATGCTGTATATTACGGTAAGGAGACAGTGCATGCTTGTCACTGAATACACTGAATCTTATACATTTACTTCTCCATCTCCTAATGCCAAACATTCATCTAAGAGCATCTGTCTTCCCAATGTTGTTTCCACATACAGAAGCCATATATGACTACTGTGGAGGAAACCTGACAGTTACTGGTGTGAAGGCCACAGCAGGTATCTTTGCCACATACCCTGCACCGTACCTCTCCTTGCTGGCTGGATTCATTGACCAGGTAGCCATGAAACTGGATTTAAGGATTCGCACTAACATTATCCTTACTGTACTGTTTAACGCAGTTATCTTAGCACGCATTTACGTGTGGTGTTTGTGCTGTGTGTGTGCCAGGTGTTTGGCACAGCCATGCTGCTGCTGTGCCTCACTGCTCTGTCCGACCAGAGGAACAAACCTGCGGCAGCGGGCAGCGAGCCCGTCGCAGTGGGTCTCCTGGTACTGCTCATTGGCATTTCCCTGGGCAGCAACAGCGGCTACGCCATCAACCCCACCAGAGACATCGCACCCAGGGTGTTCACCGCCATGGCAGGCTGGGGTACTGATGTGTTCAGGTAGGAAGGATGTTTTGGCTCGAATGGGAGGTTATGCCGAACATGACCTTAAACAAGTGTCAGTCAAACATCTCTGTTAATCATTAACTAACCAAGGTTGTTTTTGCACACACTTTAAAGGGTCAACAGTATTTCACAATCTAGACTCTATTTCCCCATGTCTTTGTGTTTAAGTGACTAATGGACACAACAGTTTTTGGCATTGGTTCCAGTACTGAGTAAGTAAGAGCTCTGCAGCCGTGCAATCTGCAATGTAATCCCTATAATGTCCATCCACTAAAGGTGCTTGTTTTTGCAGGCTTGGATTGTTATTCGAAGTGTCTGACGACATTATGGAAAGGATCCCAAAAAAGATAGACCTTTGTGTCAATAGAATAACACCTTTTTGTTTATCCAGAAACAGACGCATTCACCCTCTCCAAAGCCACCAGACTAACAAAATGTTTTATTTTTTATCACTGTAAACACATTTGATTAGAACTTGACAGTCACTTAGACACAAAGACATGGGAAAATAGGGTCCTGGTTAAAGTAGTAGGATATTACTAGTTGTTTCCAACGAGGCAAATGGTTTAATGCTTGATTTAAATATTTCCGCAAAATAATTGTTTTTGATTACAGTTATCTGTCGTTGTCTGTACAGGGCTGGAAATGGGTGGTGGTGGGTGCCTCTAGTTGCACCCCCAATCGGTGGAGTATTGGGTGCAGGGATCTATAAGGTATTTGTGGAAATGCACCACCGTCCCTTCTCTGAGCATGATGAGGCGCCGGTGGAGGAGGAGACTGCCCCCCTGGGGAAGAAAGAAAACATCTGTGCAAATGAATGTGTCTGAGACACGAGTGTATCCCTCGTGAAGCCCCGTGAAACATTCCATGATAATGAAGGGTTAAAAGATAGACCAAAAACAAATTGCTCCAATAGGGACAGGACTCAAGAGACACGGACCCAAATAAGGGTTTGTAATATCTTGGACAATTCAAATTGACGAGTCTGTTATAGGAAGTTAATTTCATCATCAACCTCAGTTACTCATCTTGACTCAACAGGTTTACTTTTCAAAGACAGCAACACATAAAATACACATTAATAGATATTCTATTTTTTTATTCAATACTTTGGAGCAGCAAAAAACTATTATTTTCATTATCAATTAATCTGCCAAATTTAGTCAAAATGGCATCTTCAGATTGCTTTTTTTGTCCAAAACCCAAAGATTTCTCATTTACTATGATAAATGACAAGGAAAAGCAGTAAATTCTTACATTCAAGAAGCTGGAACTGGCAAGTATTTCAAATTTTTGCTTGAAAATTGACTGAAACGATTAATTTATTTTTAAAATAGTTGGAAACTAATTTTCTTTCAATCGATTAATCAATTAAACAGCTTCTTGTTGCAGCTCTAGACATCTATGGCTTATTGTTCCTATCAATGCTATTTAAAGTACACAGTAACCAAAATTTGCCATTTGTATGGGAGATGAAAAAAAAAGCCCACACAATCGCTGTCTTCTATTTCATGTTTTTATTGAGGTGATAGCAGCTGATATAAATGTGTAAGACACCATAAATGTCAATCAGTAAAATAATCCACAGGAGGTCGCTTCCATGAGACAAGAAACTACAGTGTATGTAAAAGAAATGTAAACAGCCCCCATATATTGCACTTAAATAAACATTGTTTTTTTTTTAAATCAATAAAATAGGAACAGTAGTAGTGGCTCCACGCAGCTTGAAAGGGCAGCAGCACAACCGAAGATAATTTACACATTCATCTTTCCAAGTATCTGGTGCACAGCAGCCTAAAGCGAGAACGTGTAAATGTGTCTTGATTAACTATGTAGGAGCTTCAGAGTACTTGAACCAAAAACTTAATCCTAAATGTGTATTAGGTCTGCACAGTAGGATACCTTTTGCATTAAGAGCTCTAAATGGATAAAGCTAAGAAATGCTGGAATGTAGCCTCCTCACATCGCTTCATTGATATGGAATCATCAGAGCGGATGTTTTTAAGCAGAAATCACTACTCATTTTTATGTATGTGAAGTTTACAGAGCATCAGCAAGGGATGGCCAGTGACCGACCCCTAGCTGGATGGTTTATTGCCAGTGTTTGATCATTCAACATGTAATTTGGTTGAGATTTGCATGCACCCTCAGCAGATTCAAGTGATCATCTCATTTTGAGTTTAAGACTGATACAAGTCTATAAGCACTTTCACAGTATTATGTTCATTCTTCCTGTTTACCGCAATTTTACAGTCGCACAAACATGGAATCAAGTGTAATTTACCTAAATCTGCACTTTTGTATGTATATTTTTTTCTTGTATGATATATAAAACATTGAATATGTGCAAGTGACAATAATTGCAAATATAAACTAATACAGTGTCTTTATAGAGTCTAAGCGAGTCCTTGTTTGCTACAGCAGTGGTACCATCTGTTTCTACATGTCAGTATTATTTGTGCTGTGTCATCAGCGCATCATCATCTTTTATGAACTGGCTATTTTTACCACTAGATGTCACTGGTGACCACTGTGTTAAATGATGCCTCCAATAAAGAATCTATTGGTGATGCAATTGCTTGGAAAGCCCCAGTGCAACAGAAAGCCTTGTTTCTCCATCACTAACAATCAGCAGTGAACAGTAAGCAAACATAAGATCCTCAAGATTATCACTTGTGTTTTATAATCACCTCTGACATATAATCAAGTTAGACACACATTTTCAGACCAGTGCAGCCTTGTGTTGAGCTGAAGAAAACGCTGATTATGCATCTATTTAGAAATGCAGCATTCCCAGCTTCGTTTTGGATGGGATGCTCTCATGGAGATTACAGCTGCTATCACACCAGTTACTGACTGAATAGCAGACTGCTCTTCTAAGCCATGTTTGCTGTATGGACAATAGAGTCCTTTGAAATGTTTTCCTCAGATGGGAACGGTCTCACCGCTTTGCACCAGAGTGTTTTCCTGCGCTGCCTTGGCTCTTGGCAGCGCTCCCAGAGCTGCCCTGTGTCGACTGCTTCTTCTTGAGGACGGGTACCTTGGCTTTGCCTCTGAAGGCCTTTGTAGGATCCAGTTTGTTGAGATAGGAATCTCCAGCAGGATCGGCAAAGCTATGCTCAGTGCTGAAAATCAGCGGCTGGTAGAGTGACGCCCACTGCTGTAGAGGGAAGAGGAGGCAGATAGTTTACAATATTGTTTATAGTTATGTGGTCCAAAAACACATTATAATGTCTATTTCTGAGGTATAACTGTAGCGACTACAGAGACATTGCAACATCTTTTTACATCTGAAATAGGAAATCTGTGAGGTAGTAGGATTTTGCAATTTCTCTGATGGAAAATACAGTGTCAGAATATTGTGTAATTTTCTTAAAGTGTTGAACTAGCCAACATTGTAGTATATTGTAAAGGGAACATTATTTATAAACTAATAAATTCACCTGCAACGATTTCAAGTGTAATATTAATTGTGTAGGCTTTGTAATTATACAAAGCCTACAACACAATTCAATACAATTCCAATTAAGTTAGGACACTAAATAAAACATAAATAAAAAAAAAATGTAATCAAGCAAACCAACCGTGTTTACTGCCAACAGTTTAACAAAGGGTTCCCGAGCCCATTTCGCTCTATGATTATATGTTTTTCACAAAGTGGTGAATCTTGCCATATTTGCTTATGAATGACTGAGCCTTTCGAGGCCCTTTCACACCCAGTCATGATACTATCACCTGTCACCAATAAACCTGTTTAGGTGTGGAATGTCCCAAACAGGTGTTTGTTGAGCATTCCACAACTTTCAGTCTTTTGTTGCTCCTGTCCCAACTTGTTTGAAATGTGTTGCTGGCATCAAATTAAGCATATGCTCATCAAATCAATGACACATGCCAAAGCAAATTAACACATTGTGTTTTATTCATGTTTTACAAAGCGTCCCAACTATTTGGAAATTTGGAATTGTATATCATAAATAGGAAATTTGAGAACTAGCAGTAGGATTTATTTTCGTTGTGTAGGTGTCTTCAAACTTTGAGTGTTGTGTCATATTGTCAAAGTGTTAAATCAGCCAATATTGTTGTATATTATGAAAGAATTCACAAAATATTATATAAAATCATAAACAAATGACAAATGACAAGGCAACAAACATTAATTAAAAAAGTAATACATTATGCTGTAGGCCCTACAACATAATGTATTTAACTTTTTAACTAATGGTTTGATAGATCCTGAAAGAATGCAAAAAAATTAATGAGAAAAACAGACAATACAGCTAAAAAGTACTTGACCAACTTAAAGTTTTGCAGATGCCATTTAAACCACAACAGAGGGCCTTTGACAGAGTGACTAGACACTTTGCTACCTTGGCCTGAGGGCTGGGACCATAAGGGGTGAATGCATACTGCCATTCAGGCAGACCGAGGTGGGTGATCATCAGTCTGTAGTAGGAAGTGAAGGTTGCTGTCAGAAAATGCCAGCACAGTGAGCGGTCAAGGAACCAAATTTCACTGTGTTGGGCTACGACACCTGGAAAACACAAAGAAAGACAACTAGATGAAGAAAAAAGTATTTAAACATAGATTAGAGGTAGATAGAGGCTTTGTATTTGAGTATGAATAACTTTTAGCTTAACGTTTTTGTGTGGAGGTATCATTAATGATGCAATTTGTGAATACAAACAGAACACCTGAGGTGCAGTTCTTGTAGACTAGGCACACTTTGCCATTCCCACCACAGGAATCCAGCTCGAAGATGCGGCTCCGGGAATCAAAATGTGGTGCAGCGGGAGCACGCCCTGTCCCTGGCAGATAGCATTAATGAATCCTGAATAAACATTTACTTTCCAATCAACATTTCATTCATTAGCCTGCTTTCTGCACAGCTGAGCACACAAACAGACTTAATCAAACTTGACATGCTGTAATTGTTGAGTTAAGCCCACATGAGGATCTGACAGGTGAGGCGCCTTACCACTTTCTGTGTTGCTCTCCTCCCAGTCCAGGTCGACCAGTGAGGGTGCATTGGGTAGAGAGAATATAGCTACTGGTTGGAGCAGTGGGCACAGCCTGGCCACACTGTTTATCATCATGCATCCTAAGGGAACGCACTCATCTGAAAGACACACACACCCACACGCTTATGATTGTATCACAGCGCTGAAAAAAAAAACTGCGAGGGCAATTTGAATTTACCAGTATCATCTAATCTTAATAGTAGCCTTTAGTTTAAATAAATTAAGACTTCTATGGGAATGGTATTACTACAGGCACAACATAAAACTAATGAGGCCACCTACTGTCTAGTTTAACGCTCCAGGTTAGTGTAAATCCATCCGTTGTCAGATAGAAATCTCGCAGGTCCTCTGGCAGAATACAAGTGTTTTTCTGAGGAACAAACAGAGCAGGTTCATGTGTCAGAAACCAGACCAAATCTTGATGGTCTTTAAGGTGTAAAATGTATCACCTGTTCCCATGACAGCAGGCTCCTCTTCTCTGCAGGCTCCCTCTCTGCAAAACGCACATCGGCCACACCCGGCATGTTCTCTGGCACAACAGGGACAAATGCATTACATTCGTTAACAGCCATGTAGGACGTCAATCTGCCTGCTAGCTTGCTAGTTTCAGAGCAAAAACCATGCTACACACCGAGTATTCGAGTGATACCAAGCGTCAGTCTCTCGGCTACACCTTTAAACACCAAGCTTTCTTTCAGCTCCTCCATTTGGGAGATAGCAATTACAAATGTGTACAAAACCCTGGGAGCATCCTCTGCTGCGACCTGCCCTGTGTCGTTCACCTCTCTCCAAACAGCTCAGCTGGCAACACACACAGGAAGCGACAAGTGCAGCTTCGACGCACGATCGACACATGTAAGAGCCAATAGAAAGCTGCCTCTAAACAGATCAGCCAATTGGGTGTCCAGTTGAAGGAGAAAGGCGGGGCTACAATTCCTTAGCAACGCTTGGCTCTGTGGGAGCGGTGGCGGTTGTTTCAACATGGCGGCAGCAGTAACAAGAAGTGAAAATTCTGGGATATTTTGGATGAATGGCGGTATGCTTACTTTTGACTAACTATATCCACTTTGTTGTCCATTACTCATTCGTATACATCTTGTGGAAAGTTATAAAAGTTTTCGAAAGAATCTCGCAAACGTTACTTTTCTGTCAATGCTAGAAAGTTGTTACGTTATTTCTGAGGAAGTGAGACAGCTAGCTTGAAGTTAGTCAGCTAACGTAACTAGTTCATTTGACTTTAACTTAGCTATCTCATTTATTTATGTTTTATAAGGAAACTCGGTGCATATAGTAGCAGTGCTTGCTGTTCTTATTATTCAACCCTGTTAAGTTTCCATTCGCGGCTGAGCTCACCGCGATACAAAGGCCATCTGCAGTAACGTTATCTACTATATAGCGAGCTTTTGTTTAGCATCTGAGGGCAGCAGCTGTTTGTGAAGAACAGTAAACTAGCGAATTGTTGATTTGACATTTAGCCATAGGAAGCAGATACTAAATAAAATTCGTTATCTTTGACTTCACAGTGTCAGATGAGGAACAGCCTTTGGCGTTTGTCCCTGGTGAGTTTCAGTGACACTGGACAATTTCTGAACACAGTATGAGACATTTGTGCGCCCTCATGTACATGTGGCATCCTCTTCTTTTGGCTCAGGTGTAGATGGAGAGGTGAAGCCTCAGACTCCTTTCAGCGTTGGACCAGGCAAAACCAGTACTTTAAGTAAAGGAGGTGTCAAGATGCGAAGCAGGCGTAGCACTGAAAGCAAGAATAACGTCACACTAAAGAAAAGTGGCAAGAAACCGAGCCACTTCCAAAGTGAGCAGCCTGGGGCTCACACCAAGGAGAAAGTGTCTGTCCATCACAGTGCTGCTGGAGCTTCAGAGCACTCCCTCTCTCCACCCACTGGTACTTTTCACCCCTCCACACAGGTAAACAATTGTTTTTGTTTGGGCTGTTTTTCTTTACCCTCTATGAATGTAAGATAAAATGTTTGAATGTGGAGGATATATGGATAATCTAAATACGGACTGACTTTATTTACTAGCTTCTGTTACATCTTCCTATACTTTGTACAGGTAATGTCTGAGACAAGCAGAGCTAAGAGCCTGGTCTGTTTGAAGGACCTCTGTCCTGAAGATAAGCGCAGGATTGCAAACCTCATTGAAGAACTAGCCAGGTAACCAGAATTATATGCCACTGAACTCAACGATAATGTTAAAAGTTCATATGAGTAGAACAATTTAAGGTGATACCTGATTGAAATACTTAATTGTGTTTTCCCGTTTTCCTTTCACACATTTCTCTCTTGTTCTCCAGAGTGAGTGAGGAGAAAGAAGAATCGGTGCAGCGTTTGAAAGATGAACAGGAAAATTTTGAGCGCAAGATCCAGCAGCTGGAGCAGCAGAATGTGATCATAGCACAGGAGAGAGAGAGTATCCTTTTGAAATATCTTAACTAACAAAAACACAATGTTACACTCTCTCATGCAACACTTTTTGCAGTGATGGGGAAGCTGATTTGCTGTATTTGTCATTATGTTTTATTAATGAAACACTAGTTCATTTAGTATGCTTTTTTCATAACAAAACAGTGAATCAATGCACTTGACCCATGGTGGTTTAAATTCCTCTTTTTTGAGTCACCTTGGCTACATGGCTATGGTTAATGATGAGATGACCGCTGTTGGAAACATTGTAGTGTGTGAACTGCTACAGCTACAGTAAAATGTGGTGCACTGTGATGATGAATATAGAGATCCCTCGGAAATTCCAGACTATGATTGGTTTGGTAGATGTTACCTAGATGTTTAAATAAGTTAGGCTAGAATTTCATGAAGAGATGCACATAGCACCTGGTTTCAGGAACTAGACTGATAGTGCTACAGTAGAGTATAGTGTGGCACTAACATGGTTTCATTCTTTAAAATATATCTATTTTTTTAACCGAGAAAAATGTCAAAGTGGTCCAAAAAGGTTTAACATAGAACAAAATTTCACTGATTTGATTAAAGGGAAGGATTAATGCGCAGAATCAGTTGCTGTAGTCTTTTGGCTGTCTGTGGTACACCGGTGCATATATCTGCAAGTTCAACAAATGTTTTATTTCAGGCTATATTTTGTTCTTTGTGCTATTCCATAAGAACGTCTGTAGGGGGCAGTGTTGTCTTAGGTAAGGCCATGTACAGTGTTTGGCCAAGTACCTTCAATTTGATCCAAGAGACAAAGAAATAGAGCAGACTCATTTAAATTATTTGATGCCTGCTGCAGTTGTCTTTTCCAAGTGCTTGTAGCTTATCCACTGTTGTGCACAGAATCAATTTCATGGTTGGAGTCGTGGCCCAAACCATCTAAATCATTTTATCATCCAAAGATGAATTTTGATATTTACTGAGAAGACTATCACTGTATGCTTTCACCAGCATGTGCTTTTATTACCCTCCCTAAATGTTGAACGTTAACTGCAGAATATCACTGAGTTACTTCTTACAAAATTAAATCAGGTGGGTCACCAGCTGTTTTACAGATTGACTAGCATGAGGTTAAAACTGAAATTTATACAGCGATAGTATGCTATTTATTACACTACACAACCCTCCTACTGTCTTATAACAATTCCGCTCAGGTCAAATGAGAGCATGGCCAGCAGTCAATTTAGGCTAAAAACACTGCGAAATATGAAGAGTAATTGACCCGGCTGGTAAATTGCACGATTGGCAACGGCGGCGGGGAAAATTAGGAAAGCACAACTCAATTAAAGGCACTTTGGCTCGGAGACTTGGCATTTACACCAAACTTCTAAACTCCATTAAAAAGGTATTTGAGGGGAAAAAGTGTTTGGATCCAAGCACCTCAGGGGGGATAACCCAGTCTTTTAAAAGTGCGTGCAAGAGTCATGAAGGCTGTTCTCAGGCATAAGGTTCCGGCACTTCTCTGAAAGGTTAAGGAGACACCAAAGGCAAACGCACTGAATGAGAGACTTGTCAAGTTTAATTCCATTACGCCTTGGCTTATCTTATCTAACCAAGATTCAGTGTTGTCAGGGGTATAAAGAATATAGGGCTATACCTTGCCCCCAAGCCACCGAGGATGAGAGGGAAAAAGTAACCTTGATATTTGGGCTGTTCAGCTGACATTTGGAGACGACTGGCACACAGGACTGAATCCGTCTTTCAGATAGGAGGGATGCCTTTTGTACTTCAAGGCATGTTGGCATGGGCAGGCGACAAGGTGGCGTTACTAACATGGTGCACCGTGTCCAGAACAAGGCACAGCAGGTGCTACAGCTAATACCATTTATTGAGTTCAAACAATTGGAGGGAATCCTGAGGCCATGGAGAGAGGGGAATAACAGGCCTGTTAGGGTATGTCATTGAAAATGCTACATGTTGTGATAGGGGATTGCCAGAGCTAAATCCATTTTCACCCTCCCATGTATTGGATGGATGATGTTTAGAATGTGGAAATCTGGTATTATCTAGTTGTTCTGTATGTGAAAAGATTGTTAGCTCTTTGTCTTTTTTACAGATTTAGCCCCTAGTATTCCTTAATGTCAGCTCTGTGGGTATTGTCATGATCTGGTGTGGGTGTTGTGTATCTTCCCTTTATCCTAGGAATGAATGATGTGGTTGAAGCCATGTGCTGTGTAATGCTTACTCTATTGATTTGAGGTGTTAAAAAACAAGCCCAACTTAACTCTGTCTTTATTAAAGCTGTACCGTCTGACTACTGTTGGCACAGCTAAGAAATATGGCAAATGCTGTTTTTGTTTGTATTTTTGTGAGCCCTCCATGCTACAAAGCTAATCATCAGGAAAGTTTCTAACCATGAGTAGAGTACAATGAACCAATCACATGCTGAATGTGAAATTAATAATGCATAATGCCTTGAATCTAGAATCAAGGACGAGTTTCGTCATTTAATCAAGTTGTTGTTGTTGGCACACCTTTAATAAGTACAACATCTTGGATGTTTTGGCTTGGTGAATTGTGGGTATGTGCATGGACAGTGACATGTTGCATAGGCAAGATCATTTCTAATGATAAATGTGTTACTTTTAAGGTTCTGTCTACGAAATGAAATGGCCGTTGCGTTTTAGTTGTCTTAGCAGTGAAGATGGCTGAGTTGTGCTGAGGGCGCTTTTCTATATGTTTGGTCTCAATCTTGGATGCATTTTAAAAATAATTGTTCGCTGACATGCAGAGCTATTTATTGGTTTATTGTGTGCCTTGCACTCACATCCCTTCTCCAGATTCAGTAGAATTGAAGCAGTTATGTAAACTGTCTTCTTCTATTAATTCCCCATCATTGCCTCCCTACACTCACATTCATACACATCAGTCTCCACCCCCATCTCCCTCGCATTCCTGCTCAGGCTCAATCTGTTTGGCACAGTGCACTAAAGCAGGCTTTAAAATATGCCCCCCTCCTGTGCAAATTTGTTCCACCTTGAAGTGGATTTCATTATTTCATTTGAGCCCCAGTCTGACAGGGAAGTGAATCATTTTGACAGGCCCCGTCTGAAGCCTCTTCAACCCAAGCCCTTGATTCTGAGTATTTTTGGAGCAGGGGGGAGGAGTAAGTCATTGTTGGCACTTTGCAGCTCTGATGTAAACTAGGGGCTTGCAGAGTACTTGGCCCCCATTGGCTGGCGTCCAAGGCTGTGGAGGAAGCGTGTTTAGCGTGGCGACGGGCAGAGAGGTGGAATCTTATCAGTGTCGCTCCACTCGGTTCAGATTACCTAGCACTTGCTGTCCAGTGACTGTGTCAGTTTGTCAACACATTAACACACGTTACCTTCATTTATAACTACGATGCCGCAGTCATGTTGGCGCTATAGCACCGATAAAATGTATGTGTATTTTGGTTTGTTGGTCCCTGTCATACCGGGTTTATACTCCAGTGTACTGTGTGCTTTATTTGTGTCTATTGGGAAACATTTGTTTTAGGCTTAAGAAATCATATGGAAATAGTGTTTTATGCGAGTAATTTGAAATATGAGCAGTGTGCATTTTTCGTCTCAACACACAACTCTGTATCTTGCTGCATAAACATATTCAGTATCTCCCCCTCAATGCCCGTATTCATACTGCATAAATAGACCCACCAGCGCAGGTTTACATGATGTGATGTCCTTGTGATGTCCTTAAGCTTTCCATATAGAACTACTTCCATGGACATTATCAGTGCAGCAGTAGAGGAGCCGTAGTTGGATGGAAGGTTTCTTCACATTTTCCTCAATGTTTATGGAAGCTGCTGAATCGCATTTGTCTGGTGTCTGGCGCTCAATTCTGAGTCGTTCCTCGCTCTCTTCTCTTTCCCTCTGTTTCATTTCCACAGCCTGATTGAAGTCTTCTAACAACCAAAGTGTTTTCTTATGGAGTGTTCCGCCAACTATTCCTTCAATAAGACTCTACTTTGAACTTTGATTTTCTCTTTAAATGGAGGGCTTTTTTTGCCCAAACGAATGCTGAGAAACTCATCAGCTGGGGGAGTGGGTCCACCATCAATGAAAAGATATGACTTGGAGGAACACACTTTATGGTCAGCTTGGGTGGGTAGGAGTGTGTGTACTACTTGCTTTATTGTAGTGTTTGTGTGTGGGCTGTTTACAGTGCAGGTGGGGGAATTTATGCTCCCGTGTCTTGCTGTGTTTGTGCGTGTGTGTACTAGAAAGAGTCAGAGTGAGGTCGATTATTGAATGTGTGTGAGTGTGTCTGTGTGTAGTCTTTCCATTCTCATGCTCATTATCTTTGTATGTGCTGGTGTGGTGTGCTGCTGCCACTGTCATTAGTGGGCTCCTGAGGCGCAGCAGTAGTTCCGCTCCAGATTAGTTTTCTTGTGTCTGCCAGCTCTCTGTCTGGCAGATAGCCTGGCGCGGCACTGCCCAGCTCAGCTCAACACAGCTTGGCCCGACCCAGATGGTGAAAGCTCTGTGCCACAACAACAACTTTGATTTTGCTGGCCTCTTCTCCCCCTGTTTTCAACTTTCCTGTTCTCTGTACTTTTCTGGTCCAGTATGTAATTGATTGCAGAAACAAGGGTTTAATTCAGATTGTCAATCTAAATCTTTTTTCCATTTAAGCTGCAAAAGAGAACTTTTTCCCAAGCTGAATGGCTATTGTGCACAAAGTTACCTTCTCCTGTAGGGCCACACAGTTATTTCGCTTGTAGAAGTCATACAGTTTGAACATACTCCAGACAGTTTTCTTTTTTAATTTGTGAAGCGATTTCCTTCAAAAGTGTTATCACCTGCATCTCTTAAGTCCACACATTTTCATGGGACCCTTGTTCAACTTTATCTCAGTCAAATACATTTAATGTTCTGTTGTGTTAAGTTTACTTGTTATTTAACTGTGTTAGTTACTTAACCCTTGATCCTTCAGGCATGCAGCAGCAGTATAGAGAGTGTCAGGAGCTGCTTGGGCTCTACCAACAATACCTCTCTCAGCAACAGGCCAAACTTAACCAGTCCATCGCCCAGCTCAGCCAAGAACAAGCCCACAGCAAGGTAAGGAATGGAATAGAATGGCTATGTGGTAGGTTGTAGCGAGTGCATCTTGCAATGAAACATGATGTCCCCGCCCCCCGGTGAGCTTTATTCAGAGAACACCCCTGTTTGTCATCCATCGGGCACAAAAATATCCAGTAGAAACATATGCAACAACACATTGTCCCATGGCCAAGTGCCATAATAAAAATTCATAACAAATCACGACAGAAGACTACTTCAGTCACCGGTTCGATATGACTATAACATAGCAAAAACTCTCTCAAGGTGACACTTCAGAGGCGAAGACGCCTCTCTGGCTTCAGCCCCTGTAAGAATAAATGACTTGGCCAACCTCATTGTCCCGCGGTGGCTCTGAATAATGTGTGTTTGCCTGCTCTCTGACCCTCAGCAAATTAGTCACAATCTCTTCCCCAGTCAACTGTAAGATGGGCTTTCCTCCTTATGTTTATCTCATAATGTTCCTGACCTTGGCTTACCTGCCAGTTATGCTCAGTTGACAGTTGTCCTCTAAATCTTGTGGCCCCTGTCCACTCCACCGTTTTGAAGGATGATTTGCATTTGTGCAGCTATAAACCCCAGCCCTTCTCTAACACCATGTCTACACAAGGTGCGTAGAAAAAAAAGCAGAAAGCAGCTTGTTCCCTGTCGTTGTCTGTACAGGATGTGTTCAGTTAAGGGTGGGCGATCTGGCCAAAAACTATTATATCATGATCTATTCAATCGCAATCACGATCCATGATCTAAGTAACAATATTTTTTAAAAGCTTTGAAATGCCCTGTTAACTATAGCCAATCTTGAAATAGCCTATGACCTTTTCCATTTTGCACATTAAATCAATTATTGTATTAAAGATGGTTCTGGTTCTAACCCTTTTTGACAGAAGCTCCCCACACACCATGTTTCTAGCTATAACTCAGGTTGCATTGCCCCTATGTCCAGGCGCAGATATTTTCTGTATACAATCACTGCCCAGATAGCAAAAGACATTAATTCAATGTTGGATTTTGGTCAGATTGGTTATTTTTGGTTGAGGTTGAAACATCTATGTTGATTCAGTGTTTAATTAAAGTTACCATTTCAACGTTTGAAAAACTGTTGTTGAATCAATGTAGTATAGATGATGATTTTTCAATGTTGAAATGCCCTACAATGAATCAACATTGTTTCAATGGTGCTGATGGTGTATGGGGAGGAGAGGGGGAACAGGGGGGCTCACGAGACCAGCGAGATCTCACCGGACTTCAGCTCAAACTGTGGACCCTTTAAGATAGAAAACCCAGATAGCAAAACGTGATTGAATCAACATTGAGATATTGTCAGGTTGAGGATTGTAATCAACATTTATGTCAGATATTGAAATATACATTGAAAGTGCTCGCTATGATCAACAACGTATCAATAACGTTGAATTTCCAATGAATTCTAACAAAGAATTAGCCTTGATTTAACTATGATATGATCAACATTTAAAGACTGTAGAACTGAATCAACATTGATTCAACTGTATATCCTCCTGAGACCCAGGAAAAGAAACGTTTTTTAATTACTATTTTTTTTACATAAATGTAGTGTTGGTGTGGTCAAAACATATTGCAAAAAAAAAAAAATGTTTTTATATATATATATATATATATATATATATATATATATATATATATATATATATATATATTATATATATATATATATATATATATATATATATATATATATATATATTACAGTCTTTCAATATTGATCATTGTCAGTATTCAATGTTATTTCAATGTTGATCATATCATAGTTGAATGAAGGTTGATTCATTGTCAGAATTGGTTGGAAATTCAACGTTACTTCAATGTTGATCATAGCGAGCACTTTCAATGTATATTTCAATATCTGACATCAATGTTGATCACAATCTTCAGCCCGACAATATCTCAATGTTGATTCAATCAAATTTTGCTATCTGGGTGTAGTAACCAGCTTAAAATGGAAGAAAGCAGACCTTTAGACTTAAAAGATGCTCCAGGTTGCGGTTACCCATATAAAGTGTAAGTGATATATGAGCTTGTGTTGAAAAGCTCTTGCAAGCACATGGTGAGAGTGTTTACTGCACATTGCAACATGAGCAAATTAGGCTGGTTAGTGACTCCAGTGTTGGTTAAATTTGAATTTTGTAGCTCAGCTCTACATCAAGGTTTTATGGAGCAGTCTACCATTTTTGGCTGAAATATTTTGGCTGAAATACTCCACCAGTTTTTCAGAGGCTGGCTTAATTGGCCAAAATGCATTCATTGTCCTCGTTGTTCTCTGTCCAGGTGCTCAGTTGTGAGGAAGCCCCGAGCAGAGTCTCTACCAGCAAAGCTAATGGCTCACTTTTTGATGGCTCATACCTCGGTCTTGCTGCTACTGGAGTGCGGCAGCCACAAGTGCACAGGAGTGGTGGTGGTGTTCGAGGAAGAGCAGCAGTGCAAACCTTTAGCAACCCTGCGTCACCTCCCTGTGTTAGTGAGTTCAGTCCAACGGATGGGGTGATCAAACTGCATAGGAGTCAGAGAAGGGAGTGCAGGGAGCCACACTCCAGTTGTGAGCACTGCCAGTGCAGTGGTCAAGACAGTGGCTATGGGACACAGCAGCGCAAAAGGGATAAGTGCCACCATGACACCTTTAACCCAAATGAGTATGAAAGGTACAGTAGTACTCCATACAGCCATGATCTATCAGCCCTCATGATTACATTACTTTCCTGTAGTTTAAATCAACTTGTGCATTTTATGGACACAAACAAGAAGAATGTTAGGATATGAAGCAAATGAATGAAATTAAACTTATTAAACCAACTCCACAGTGCAAATGCCATTCGCTCAGAGGTCAAGGAAGCCCTGACTAGGCCTCTGCTGGGGCATGAGGACTGGGAGGAGAAGAGGCACCAGCTGCTGCTGCAGAAGATGCAATTGGAAATGGAAAGAGAGAAGCTGCAGGCACGGCTGGCTGAGCAGGAGGAGAGGCTCAACAGACAGAACCAGCAGCTACAGCAGTCGCGTCTGGAATATAGCAGGTAGAATACAAAAGCCAATATAGAAAAATTAACAATATCTGGTAACATTTCCAGCTTACATTTCAGGGATTAAGTAGCTAGGTGTCAGATAGGTAGTTACTTCTATCCAAGGAGTTTAGTCCCATTCTTCCTTGTCCTTGTACCACCACTGGCAGGACCTCAGTCCATTCTCTTTTTCTTCTCCTTTATTCTTGGTAGGTTTCAACAAGCTATGCAATCTGATCTCAGCAGCTCAAACACAGGAAATGGAGAGCCACAGCCGGAGGGCCCTTCCCATCAAGATTTAACCTCCCGGTAAACCAAGTAGACCGCTAGAAATAAAGACTAACTCGGAAAACTGAAACTACTCATTCACTCACCTCTTCTCAGTTTGTACATTCTTGACTCTTGTCCTTGTGTCGTCTCCTCCTTTTGTAGTCCCTCCCACATGACATGTGGATGGAGAAGGCAAAGGAAGAGACGATGGGAAAGAGAATGTTGGGGAAACAGGGATTTGACAAAATGACACAGCCATGCTTCAGAGCCATATTTCAAAGCAACATCAATTAAATATGATTGTGTGGCACAGCTTCATCATCTGTCCATTGTTTTGTTATAGTCTACTGCTGTATTGTATGACCTCCGTCAGATGGGCATTGTTTATGAACATCGTTCATGACAACTGATATATTTACTTTTAATTAAATTCACAACGTGGCATATTGCGGCATAAGTAACATCAAGGGCAGAGAGTTTGATGCGTATTTGATCACCTTAAATAAATTATACAACTTATGAATACAAAAGAACACATTCATGGACTCCTGCTCCCACCATGATTTGTATATTCTGGCCGTGTCTCTAGCCTCTTTTATCTCACAGGTACTAGAATACACTTCAGCAAGGGATAGACCTGTGCATCCTTGCTCATAGCTCCTCTGGTGAGCCTCCTCTCTCCTGACTCCTCTGTCCTTGAGGAGCATTTTGGGTATTGATCCTTCAATATGGTGCACTGAGATTGCTTTCCGGGTCACAGGCACGAAATAGAGACATAAGAAGAGCCTGCTCTCGCTCTCAAATACATACATACATTATGTGCACTGACAAATTCACCTACTCAAGTCACACACAGAAAAGCCATCTTAATATATTTTGTCTGTGGTCTACAGTGTGAATGAAGATGCAGTGGAACACCCTGCAGGACAGAACTTGCATGAAAAACACTCTGTACCTGCTCCTCTGGACAATGGCAAGGGTAAGCTTGTATTTTCAATGTATCAGAATGATATGCTCACTGTTCTACACAAAGAGGAACATCTCAGCTCAAACATATCATACTAAAGGTTGTCCAGAGTTTAATATACTTCAAACATTGTTTTAGTTTTGTACATTCATTTGCGTGTAAAGCTTTGATAAAGGTTTCTTTATCATGATGGTAATTTCTGTTTCTGTTTTAATTTCTTCCCTGTGTTGCCCAGAGCCTTCCTGCTCTTACTTCTAATATATCACTTCTTTCTTGGATTTTTCCACAGGGGCCACAGAGCGGTCCAGAAAGGACATGGCCATGCCTCCTGCAAGCCTGAGTAAGCCCACCTCAGTGTCTGTTATTCAAAAGACCCCTGAGGCCAGGTAACACATTTTTACTGGACATTAGTGACACATATGTTAAATATTATTCTGATAGCTTTTAGGCAAAAGAAGCATTACAGTGCAGTTTATTATGCTTGACAAACAACAGCACTACAGGAAACATGAAAGTATTAGCTAACCCAGGAGAATTAGTTTTCAGAAAATCAGCGTGTGCGCAGAAATGTGACGGTTGCAGAGTTCCAGCCAAAAGGGTAGATTGTTCATTGAACAACAATGAATAACAGCAAAGTTAAGCACTTGAAGGATACTGTATCAGAAAGGAGCAAATCTTTTATCTGTTCTAGTTTGAAATTCTAAATAGAGCTTTCTTCAGGACTAACTGGGCTTCTTTACTACAGGAATGTCTGAGTGAGTTTCTCTGTAGGCAGGCTGCTCCTGTCTTGTGGGGATGATTATTTGCAGGCTGCCAGGGCTGCAGTATTTTATTTGTTCTCTATGACCTCTTAGGGCAATTGATGTTTTTTTTCCCTCTAGAAATTTAAACAATATTGAAACACATAAATATAGTGCAAGAATAAAATTTGAATCTCGATGCTTATTCCTGTGCTTTGCAGTTGCTGCCCCGTTAGAGGCTAAATGATGTCTTCTCTCGGTCTAGCTAACTTTTCGAGCTGTAAGAAGCTAAATGAAGCTTTTTACCGGGCTAGCTAGCACTGCGGCCAGCCTGTCAGGAGACATGCTGCGTTCCATTAGTCGGCCTAGCAGGGACCCTGCAGCAGGTGTAATTGAACAGACTTCTGGATGCACACATTGCCCTCCCTTCTCTCTCTGCCACAGTAATGAGACAGATAAAGCAAGTGAGGGAGAGATGTTAAAAGTGTGTTTGAGGGTGAGTGAGGGGGTGAGAGCATTGGATAAAGTGAGAAATGGGAAGCAAGGAAAGTTAGAGCAAGCTGAGATGGATAGAAATGGAAATGGTAAGAAAGACGCAAGAAGGGAGAGGGTCTTTGAGGACAGGAATGAATGACTTACCTAAAAAGGAAAGGACATTCATTACCTTTTTTCTTATACGGTCTTACACAAAATGGTAATTAACCTGACTGTGTGTCTTACTGTGTGTGTGTGTGTGTGTGTGTGGGCGTGCATTTCCCTTCATCTGTGTGAGGACTTCGAAGTTGCTGTGGAACTGCAACAAAATATCAGATGCTGGGAAGCAATTTGTACCAGTTTCTGCACACCTTTTATTTTTCAAAATTATTCAGAAAATATTTTCTTGCATAATGTCAGATTTCTTTTTGTAAAAGTGGTGCTTGTTAGAAGATGCAGTAACACCCCACCCCCACCCCCATAACCTGCATCCCCACCCCCACCTTGCCCTTAAGAATATTTCTTCAAAACGGCTCAAAGTTTACAACTTTCAATAAGTAACTCTCAAACAAAGCAGTGCACGGTCCAAGTTGAACTGTGAGCTCCAGCAGATGCCCATTAATTCCAACAGGGGACCTGGGCTATCAGATCTTATTACCATCCATTTACACCTCCAAAGCCTATTAAAATAGCTGGACTCTTTCCTACACACTGTGTACTTTTTTTTTTTACCACCAATAATGAGGAAGTCTGCCTCTCAGATGTGCATCTCTTCAGACAGTTGTAATCCTCGGGTAATCCACTGATTTGGATTAGACGTATGTCTTTTTCTTTGATGCCGTCCACAAAACCTTTGCATGAAAATAGTTTTGAAAAGATAAATAGAATAAATTGCAGTGAAATGAAAGGGACAATACAGTACGTTGTGGTTGGCTCATTTTACAACAGTTAAATGAGTAACAACAGTGCCCTGTATTATTGCCATACATATGTTACTGTAGCCTGTAAACATGAAAAATACACTGACTATTGATTTCTGAAGTTTCTTTCATTATGCAAGCAAAAACATGTGGAAAATAAACTGCTGTGAATATGTTTTAAGAAACACTATAGAAAAGTCTACCCCACTGTAAGATTTGGCACGTCAACTGCACCCTTCTCTTTTACTCAGCAACAACATGCCCCTCGTGACCATCTTAATCTTAACCAATTCAATCTTGATGTGCAAATTGCAAAACGAAGCTGGGGTTAACATTAAGTGACCTTCTTAATCCTTTCATGAATCCTGTGCTAGTTAGTAATGAGACAGTTCCAGCGCACCCCACCCATCTCATCTCCATCCTTCCTGCCTTCGCCCGCCTGCTATTGATTGGTAGGGAAATTGACATGCGGGATATACGCAGTGGCCATTATAGGTTTTTTATCTTACTGTTTGGACTGCAAATGAAAAGGGGCGCCGGGGCGAGACGGCTATCTTTAATGAAAGAGAGGAGCCAAATAAGCAGTGAAAGTTACGAGTGGGGAGAAGGTGGTGGCGAGAGTAGGTAAGGGAGTTTTGTGGAAATTTTATTGTATTCAGTATAGGTGCACTGGGAGAGTGAGGAGCAATTTTTTTTATTACACTGAGAAAGGTACAAATCTTATGTGTTTAAAGGACTTAAACAGTATTTGAAGGCAGAATGCTTAACCGCAAATTTCAGTCTTTATGAAAAGACATTTTTGATTTTTACACATGTGCTCATAGAGAATTACATTTGTCATTGAATAGTCTTTCTGTGTAGCATCAATAAAATACTGTCACAATCAACTTTCAGCAGCAACTTAACTCCCAAGGCTTCATTTTTTGTTGTACTAATAGTATTTAACATTACTTTAATGTCTGAAATGTAGCATTGAAATGACCCAATAACCCTAGCCGAAGTCCTTTTTTTTAACAATGAAAAACTTATGTTCCTGCCACTGTTATCAATGCATTTCATTTGTTTTCTCTACGCATGTAGCAGTAAAATAGATTTGCAAGGTCTCCCTTCGGGGATATTAATATCGAGCAGCAATTCACATCTTTACCTCACACAAACTGGAGCCAAGAAATGAAGTTCTTTGTTGCACTGTACACCCCTCTGAAAATCTATTGGCATTCTCTCTAGCCCTCATGCAATCTCTGTGCCACCCCCCACCTCACCCCTACCCACTACCACCACCTCCCCCTACATTCCTGCCCAAACTGTACCCCTACCCACCACACTCCCCTTGTTATAGATTGTGACCGCCGGTAAGTGATGCATTATTCATTACCAACATGTCGTTTGTTGATGGATGGCTGTTTGAGAGCCCTGTCCGTTAAATAAATCAACAAATAAAAATGCAAATTCTCACATTTCGAGAGAAGGAACCCAGCCAAAGTCCCTCCCCCACATTCCCTTTTCTGCCTTCCTCTCTATCCACAAAGCTGCACTCGCTCCTAGTCTCTCTTACAAGCAAACACACACATTCACTGTTGCTCACGGTCTCTCTCTCTCTCTTTCTCCTTTGCTGTTGACAGGCAGGAGCCCAAATGAGGAAGACAGATTTACTTACTTGAGCTTCATTCTCTTTTTTCATCAGTTATCATCCCTCAGCTGACTTAACCCTCGCTCACTTTCTCACCCTCATGCTCAAACGTGTGCATACATTAGTTCCTGCTGCCAAAACAAAATCTAACCTTTTTGAAGCTTTTCAGCTACTGATACACGTTGCATCAAGTTAGTGTTAGAACATGACATATCAAGGTCTATAGTTACGTGTGGAGGAACACTGATTGGAAGCTCCACCAGCGTGTCTGTCTGCTGACCACCCACATGCATATCAACAAGTACACGGCAGAGATCGCCCTTACCTGGGAGAGAGCGCTGTGTGCGGAGCGGCACGATGCAAATCGATGCAGCTTTAAACGAGCAGAGAATTATGTTAGCAACATCAGTGGAGCGTGCTTTAAAGAATTCATGTTTTGTATCTGGAATGGCCGTCGTTCGACTGTGTATACACTGAATAATTTATCAAGCCAGCCAGACTGAAGGATTGAATCTCTATTAGCTTAATCTCCCCCGTTTTGGTTTATTTATTTCACTGCACATTCCCTCATTTCTATTCCAGGGGAGAAAGCACCGGGTTCTCTCCCTCTTTTTCTCTCACACCTGCAAGAAACTGTGTTTTTCTGTCGGGACGCCCCAGTGGTTTTGACTTGTTAACGCTGCTTGTTAGGGTTCAGTAGACACTTCAGGAAGAAAGATTTTGTTAACACGTCCAAGGGAGATTTGCTTTCATATTGTCTGTGTTAACAAGTGAAAGGTGACTGACAAATATTTTAGCACAAGCTTTGGGCTCCACCTAGACTTTATCCTTGTGCATGTCTGATGTTGGTCCCTCGGCTTGCACCTTCTCTGCTTAATATTGACAGCACGCATGTAACCGCTGGTCTTTGTGTGCATTTCCCTCTTACAATGAAACGGCACAAGGCTACTCATTTACAACGTTGTCAACAGGGCTCCACTGGGTTCTGTATAATAAATGTAGAAATGCAACCTTTGAAACAAGCGGAGCTTACATGTAGGGAAAAAAAGAAACTAAATTCCATGAAACAACAACAAAATACCCAAAGTTTTACTCATGTTTTTTCAGGTTGGACTTTTCTGTGGTTGAGTTATTGGATATCTTTAGTCCAATCTCAGCACCAGAACTAAGCAAGCTGTCCACTCGTAGACCCAAAACCTTGCAACGGAGGTCGACCCTCACAGCTCCTAAACCACTGGGCAGAACCCTGCTCACCCCCGCTGGGCCTTATCGTCAGCATACCAAGCAGGACCTGGAAGAAAGCCAAATACTGGAGGATATTTTCTTCATTTGCTGACAAAGAAGAAAATGGGAACCGAAAAAACAATTCACTTGATATTCACCTTTTTTGCTCTTGATTTTTTTTTTCATGTCTTACATTTCATTTCCAATTGACATTCTAAACCAGAATGATCATGATGTTATAGCTTGCACTCTTGTTATTCTGTGGTTTTAATACAAATAAACAGATATTTATTCAGAATTGGTTATGCTTCTGGTTTGTAAGTGATGTCTTAAGTTTCCACTGCAGAAAAACTGTCTGCCACTGAGCTATGTTGATTGTCTGAGAGGGTCTTTGCAGCACTAATGGGGGCTTAACATTATAAGACAATTGAGAGTCTGTTAGTTTGATTATTATGACTAAAATGAGTCATGCTTAAAAGATAAAAACTGGGATAATTTGATCATCTCGTACTCAGATCTTCCTACAAAATTTCCCAGAAATCTATTCATATGTTTTTGAGATGAGCTGTTGATGACAGGTGAATGGACTTTCTTGGAGGAACTAATGGGGACAAATTGTGTGGGTAATGTCATATTAATACTTTGTCAGCAATTATGACACAACACAGGACACTTTATTCTAGACTGTGCTTTATTATTGGGCTAAGCTGAGACGCATCATTCATTTTAAAATTACAAAAAAAGAGTTCAGGGGACCAGAGAATGGTGCAGTCTGGAGAGACGGGGGCGGGAGCCTTAAGCGCACTGCCCAATCAGAAGCTGAGCTCATCAGGAACCTGGCAAAGCTTTAATATGCAACATTCATTTCCTCACCCTCCATATGTGCTGAAATTGGGAAATAGATTTCCAGAATACTTTGAAAACCATATGAAGTAAAATGAGATTCTAGCAACACTATTGAGCTTTAGAAACAAAACCACTGATAAGAGCACTGAAATAAAATGATAGGAACTCAATATTTTTTGATAAGATAGTGCAGTTTTTCACTGAATTTTGCTCTTGGTAGAACACATCAGTTGAACAAGATCAGAGCTCTGTCAAAGAATAAAAAGCAGGATGGTGATATGAAAGTAGGGTGGGGAGGAGTAAATAAAAACAAAACTGTCATTTTATGCAAGCAGTTAATGATAAGCAGTTCACCAGTCATTAGCTCCTTGCATATTAACGGCAGTTTAAATGACCTCAAGGCGTATCTGTTGTGATTACATATCAGATTGAACAGTTGGTTGATGAGGGAGTGTTTTAACTATTTTGTTTTTAAGGTTTCAAAATGGGAGCAAATAGTACTGAAAAATGAAAGAAATCCTCCTACAACTATTCGGAACAGAACAATATGAATTTGTAAGGCTTTAGTATTGTACTGCATCACTTTGAATAGCTGGTCAGCAAACAGGAAAATGTAAAAATCAATCTTTGTTGTTGTTAGATTCAGAGATTGCTAATACTTAACATGTTAATTTGCGATGTGAGCACTTACAAGCAAACAGATCAGTGGAAATAATAGAGCTCAGATCTTGGATCAAACAGCACAAATAAATAAATAAATAAATACATAAACACAAATAAATAAATTAATAAATAAATGCATAAATAAATGATTCAAATCTGTCTTTGACATCACTTGGTCAATAGGAGCATTTTTCTCCATCATCAAAGAAGTGCTGAAGGCATGGTCCTGCAGACAGGAACAATGATCATCTGTGGACCACGACAGTGGCCCATGCATGTCATATAAAAACTATTTGGTCACGTACCAACTCATAGAAAAATAATGCCATGAAAGCATGCATATTATCTCAGACATGACTTATAAATAAATATCTAAACAAATCGATAAATGAATAGAACCCATCAAAGTATTTTTTTCTTTTTTATAAAATAGGTCAATGTATGTCTAAGCTCTAACTGAGGTCAATGCTCTCCCTGACTGTATTCTGGATAAATGCCTTGGTCAGGTCCTACAGTTTGTACCGTATCCTAGCGACTATTTTTTTTGTACCTGGTTTTATTGAGCATTATCATGTTTTCATTCATATATTTTTTTTTTAAGTATTTAAAGTACTTTATCCAGTCCTTGTAGATAGAAGTAAAAGTCCTATAAAATATGCAAACCTATGTACAGAGGAAAACAGAGCAAAAAAAGAAACAATTTACAGTATATTCATCGGTTTATGTATATATTTATATATATATATTTATATTCAAACTTCTGCTCTGTTTCTTGTTGTTTTTGAACCACTTTGTTTTACTTTTCTCATGTAAACTTGCAGCTTAAAGTTGGAGCAAATGAAGAAGTGGTGCTTGGCACTCTAGTTCCCGTTGTTTCCGCTTCCTCTCTCCGTATCTCACACGACTTGAAAACATGGGCTAGGTGAAAGACATGAATGATTGCTCAAACAAACTGTTAGAAAAGCACAGACCGTGTTGACACCTTTTTCAATTTTCTCAGAGCGGCAGGGTGCAGTCAAAGAGGGCACACAGTGTGGCGATCAGGGATACCAGACATGTGACATTTAGCTTCAGATGTTATTGTTAGCTCAAAGGCAGCTCAGGTGGATGTACAGAACGCTTTGTACTAACCGACCACGGACGCTGCCAGAGCAGGATGGTCATCTGGTTTGCACTGTTCGCCATGCTCAGGGCATTGTTATGTGGCACACACACAAACAGTAGCGTCCTGGGATGTGTAGCGGCGGCGTCTTTTAGCCTCGGTGGATTTGGAAGGTAAATGTTAAATTATTCAATCTGCTAAAAAGGTTAGAGACAGACACTAGGGAAATGGCATAATGAGCAGTTTATAGGAAAAACTAGTAACAGCACCCAACAGGAAGCATTGTCTTCCAAAGTGTCATATAGCCTTATAAATATTCATATATATAAATATTCATTGAGTAATCTCCATCAGCTGCATATTTGTTGAATGCAGGATCCAATAAATCCCAGTCTGTTGACCTTTTGCAGGTATATTGTAGGTGTTCAGTCCATTTTTGTAGACTATTATGAGAAACTGTATGCTAAAGCAATATGAAACAAGTCTCAGTGATACAGCAGTTGTAATGGGTAAATGGCTTTTCACACTTATTGCTTCACTGTACAGTTTCATTATGCTTTTTATGTTTGTATTTAATTGTATGAGGACATATAACATAAGGCAATATAACATCTTCTAAAGGATATGCTTCATGTCAAGTATTATACCAGCAGAGAGCCACACATTAACTGCTGGATGGGAAAGTACATAAAACCTCCCTTATTCTGTTCAGTGGGAAGCTGGCTCTCTAATGAGAACAGATTCATCAATGTTACATCACCTTCATAACCATTAAAAACCTAATGTCAGGTCCAATAAGCTCAATAGCTTTCTTTTTTTCAAGCCACGTCATGTCAGTCGTAACCCTGAACTTTACTCTAGTTTGACTCCAACCGGTGGATCGTAGTCACAGGTGCCCTGCACGCAGCTTTGATAGTTAGTACCTGTGCTGCCAGGGTACCTAATGCCCGCTTTTATCTGAAGTGTGGTCGCGTGAGTCTACAATAGTTCTAAATGCATTTTTTTTTTTTTCCAAAGACATCGATGGACCAAGACTGGTCGGACGGTTTGTTATACTGGACATGCACTGAAGCTCTCTACACGGCTGAGAAATGATATGGATCTGGCTGTAGTTTTGACATCATAATAGCGCGTTGGCTGCTTGCAGTAGTGTGTATTTCGTTTTTTTTTTTCTTCTTCTTTGTTTTCTGAGAGCACAGTGCTTGATGGCAGATTCTGCAGGTGACAAGGCACACCTTGACATGGTGACAGCCCATACGCTACATGCACTTTACTGAATGCAAAAGAGAGCAAGGGTTGTGAGACGTATTCATTTTGGTTCAAGTTTCAAAGAGAAGTTTGTGTGTGTGTGTGTGTGTGTGTCTGTCTGTGTGTGTTTGTGTGTGTGTGTGTGTGTGTGTGTGTGTGTGTGTGTGTGTGTGTGTGTGTGTAAGCTCAAAAGATATGTTTGGAATAGAGTCGAAGATAATTGTCCTTTTCCTCTAAAATCATTTTTAGCCTGATTCTCTTAAAGCCTGCTACTGAGATGTGGCTTTTTGCATTTTTCAGATAATATTTACACCATATGTGTTTTTCTCACACATGTATCTTTTAGCAATATATTGTGTGTCGGCATATAGGTAATCAGAGATAGGAATGCCTGCAGTTTTGGGAGCTGCCAGATTTGCGATTCTTCCCAAGCAGAGCAATGTTTCAAACTCCAGCTAAAATCTACAAAAAATTACAGCTCAACATAGTCAGTAGCCGTTCTATATACAGACACACATATATAAAATATGTGCATATAAATACATATATTTGTTTGTGATTAATATCTATTTATCCATATATACTGTATATATGAATACATTTGCTTGAATGCTTGTTATACATATATATGTACTGCAAATATAAACAAGTTCATATATTTCAAACGTTTCTGATGTTATTCTATCTATGAGGTTAGGATGTCAAGTTAAAAAAGATAAGGCTGTGATACGGAGCAGCCCCTCCCATGCACTCGCCATCCCTCCCAAGACAAAATGAGAAGAGAAAAAAATAAACATTTTGAGTAATTGTAAACTAGCGAAGTGAGAGACCCCATCTGGTCATCTGAAATAGTTTTGCCTGTATTCAAAAAGCATATCAGCAATATATATGTATATATATACATGTGTTGTATATATTTCGAAATGTACACTTCTTTTAAGTGCGACCCCTCAACCAGTTAACACTGACTGAAAGAGATGCAGTGGTCCGAGTATAATAGAGCTACAAGTCCTCAGCAATAAAAATGTTTGGTCTTTTGGTCCCTAAAACAACTAAGGAATGACAGGTAAGACTTCCTGGAGACCGTTGCTATGGCTCTCCTTGGCAACGGTATCCCCTGGAAACGGACAGGCACTCCGAGCTAAAGATGGCCGTCCCAAATCGAAGCCAATTTGTGTCCTGAAAATATCACATTCCCTACTTAAGTTCCCTCTTCGAGAATTTCTTGTCCCTTCTTGTTTTCAAGTCTTATAAATTGGTCTTCAAAAGTCAATTGCCCCAAACTCAAACCATCTTACAGAAAGATCTCCTACGGCAATCCTCTATTCAGTTTTTAAAAAGTTTTGTTCATGTTGGACTTTTGACATCCATATTCCCTTTAAGAGTTCGGCGGGGTTGGTCATTGTAAGTCGTTTCTTTTACTTTGTTTTTCTCAATGTTCAAGTAAAAGTTTTTTTGTGGTCCAGAAAAGGTAGCTGTCATTCAAGCAGGGTTTTGTGGGGAAGGAGGTGTGTATATGTGTGCAGAAGAAAAAGGTCCTGGGGCTAACCAGGCTGGTACAAATTCTCTCTGAGTTCCAAAGTTTTAGTACATCCAAAAGGAGGTGTCCTTGACTCGGTCATCGCTCTCTCTCTCTCTCCTCTGTTTCTGAAGCAGCCTCCGTGGTCCAGATGTTGAGTTTGCACTCAGTGGCGGGTAGCAAGAAGTCAACATATGATTCAGCTCAACAAAACCTGGAAAGCACAGAAGAAACAGGAAACATTTCAGTCACGTAATAAGTACGAAAACTAAACCACAAGAAGGTTGGCAATTCATGCACATTATAATATTGTAATGCACATAAAGTAAGGAGGCTGGTAAGCTAGCCACATGGCTCCAGGGACGGTAATGTTGATCTGATCTGATTTTGTTCAGACATTCGCGGTCCCCAGAGAACGTGTCCTACAAACTTTAAGGAAACCGTGACATTTCCTCTAGCGCCACAGCGGAGTTGGCATTTTTAGATTTTAGTGAAATATCTCACATTATGCATGAATAACCATGAAATGTTGTTCACATGTTCATGATCCCCAGAAGATGAATCCTAATGATTTTGGTGATCTCCTGGATCAATTGTATTGCGCCACTAGCAAGTCAAACTTATTCAATGAAATATCTCGGCATCTACACGATAGATTGTGAGAAAGTTTTGTATGGATGTCAGTGGTTCAAGGTGGTGCATCTCATGACTTTGGTGATCCCAAGACATCTCCTCTAGTGCCACAATGAGGTTGACTTTTTATGGGGCTTCTGGCAGCTATTGAATGGATTGCCATAACATTTGGTACAGACATATGTTATGTTAAACGTTTTATCAAAGGCCTTCATCAGGTCACATGTTCAATTATCCGATACTTTGGGATATGATCACCTTTCTGCAAAACGTATGACATTCAGTCTCAGCTCTACTTTGTGTTTTGTTTAATTAGCAAATGCTAGCATGCTAACACTCTAAACCTGGATCACTTCATCAGCATGTAAACATTAAGCTCAACACCCCACAATAAAGACTATATCCATGAAATCCAACCTACACAGCTCACTAAAGCCACAGATTAATGAGCAGTTTTCCTTTTAAGTCTGTCATCATCTCATGGTTTCTGGAAGGCCAGCCTCTTATATTGTTTTATTATTGATGCAGTATTTTGAGGGAATTAATATTTGAACCAGGCGGTGTTTGTAAGACTTTATTTATTGATATAGTTTTATTTTGAGGCAGTTTTAGCCCACTGCCAGCGCCGCCTTGATTCTCCTAGACATGCAACTGAGCCCTGTTTCTTGCCTGGAGGTTTTTCAGTGAAGTGCACCTTCATAAGTTGCTGTCAACTTTGTGGTATTAAAGAGCATGAAGCAAACATCTTGTGTACATCCTCCTTAAGGATAGAGATTTGTGCTGATATGTAGCCATGCAAGGTTTTATTCTTATATTGTAAACTGGCAGTTACGTGACAATGCATCTCAGGCGACATTGGGGAGAAGCACAAAAGTAATGTAACGAGTAGTGTGGCGAATTGCGTTCTACATGGAGTAAATAAGTAAAGGTAAAGTAACAGGTAATATGTAATACATTGCTTTTTTGTGTGTGAAACAACACCAACATCCTTGCTAAGTACAGCCCCACAGAGCTACTAGCATGGCTGTTGCTCTTAATGTTTTTGCTAAAATTACACTTAATGTTTGTAGTTGTGTGTTTGAATGACTGTGATGCAATTAGACAAACAATTATTTGCTCTGACTGTTTGTCTAGTTGTTGTTTTGTTGTTGTTGTTTATTTATTCGGATCTGTATTAGACAATTCAAAGAGACAGCTAGTCCTTCTGGGCTTAAACAAACATTTGTTATATAAGAGACGACACGTCTGATTACGTTATTAAAACAAAGTTAATCGGGGGAATGTTTGTTTTTAATGATTATTTTTCTGGACACTCTTTCTTTTATTATGTTAAAAGTTTCATATAACATATTTCCTTATGTGTCATCCTTTATTGTATTTAAAAAAGATGGAGCAGCGGAGCATATTCATAAGGCACCTGGCTCTCTAAAGCATCTTCACCGGCACTAAGACTCTGAGGTCTGGTGTGGATAAACAAAGATAATTTTGCTGAGACAATTTTGAAAAACAAATCAGTGCTCATCCTGCAGTGAATTAATTTAGCTCCCTGGCAGTGACGCTTTTGTAATCTCCTACGTGATAAACAATTAAGTTTTTTGTGTGTGTGTGTGTTTTAAAAAAAAAAATGTTTGAATCAAACTGTTTAATCTTGTTTTTGAAATCATGAAGGGATTTTAATCAGGACACACCTTAACTCTCATGTGTCATTATAAATTAAATATTACTTGGGTTTGCTTCCTGAGTAATGAACTTATCAGTCTGATGAATTTGCGCAATGAAAGTCAACGTTATTATATTTGGATATATTAATGACAAAACTGAGGATGCAGTAGTGCAAAAGTGCAAAAAACCTGTGTGTGTGTGTGTGTGTGTGTGTGTGTGTGGGGCGGTTGAGAAAAACGGTCAGTCTCACACAGAAAGAGAAGACAGTCTAAACAAGATGTTTTCTCTGGCGCTCTGTGGAAAACGTTTTTTGTATACTAAAACTAATGGTCCCACATAATTCTGTGACGCGTTCATATGAGCTCGCACTATTCCTCCCCGGAGTGATTTGCCTCGGGACACCGTCTGCTCCGGTTCAGTTAGTTTGTGAGTGGGTGATAAGTTGCCCTTGAATGAAGTCATCAGTGGTGAATGAACGACACAGCCTAAACTCTCCATCATACAGATGAAGGGAGGAGACAAAGAGGAACAGCACAATTACCCGCCTGAGGGGTAATAAATGCCTCTCCCTTGGAAGCAATTCCTTCCCCTGTGCAACACACTGGACCATTTACCAATTATCTTTTACCTACAGGGTAACATACAGGGTCACTTACTGTAAAGCTGTTCTGCAAATAGAGGAGGCTACATGTAAGTAAATGCTGCTACAGCTGCTGCTGCTGAAAACTCAGTATAATATTTATATCAGCGGCATGAGACAGGGCTCAGATTTTCATACCAGCATGATGGTAGTGAAATATTTAAAATGTTTGACTCTTAATAAACCGTCAGCCATCAAATCCTAGACATTACTGAGAGTGAGTCCCAATGAACGGTGGAATTAACATTTTTAAATGTGCACTTGAACTATCAACAAAGGGGCTAAAACTTCATCACTGTTCTTTACTGGCAATTTGTAGATCATCAGCTCGTTATTAGGCGACTGCAAATGTTTTATGACATTTATAAAAGGTTACTGAAACGACATCGGCCACCGCCATGAATGGGCTTGCTGTTTGAGCATTCGTCAATATAACACGCGGTTCGGTTAATCACCTATCAAACTAAAGCCACGACTGTTGCTGGGTTCTGACCTGTCTTTCCCTGTGTGCGACGGCTGCCCCGGCCGCCAGGGTGGCGGTGGCTGGCTGGGGCGGGGGCTAGTAGGGGCGGTTGGCGTCCTTTGGCCTCTTGAGCTGCACCTTGAGTCTTTTCATGCCGATCTGGAAGCCATTCATTGATTGGATGGCAGCCTGAGCACTGCCTGGGTTGTCGAAGCTCACAAATCCTGGGGGACAGGCCGAAAGGGAGAGGGAGAGAAGGAGGGATGTGGTTAGATGAAGAGGCGAGGCCAGTTTTGGTTTACAGAAGAATGGATAATGAAGATGGGTTCAGTGAGATGAAGCAGTATGTTCAATAATGATACTTCACCAAAATAATGAAGTCCTTTTCATCTGTACATACAACTAAACACAATTAACATCCACAAAAAAAAAGATTGCACTACAAGTTGTCAGCATCAGTGTGAGTATTAACACAGCTAAGATACAGCATGACAACAACAATAGATCACATTTCTATCAGCATGCAACAGAAGTATCACAATATGAGCTTGGTGATGGGATGTAAAACCAAAACATCAACATGGTTGTGCTGTTTTTTTTTTTTGTTTGTTTTTTTTTTTTTTTTAGAGTTTTCGGTTTTTAACTTCCACTCGGAAGTGGAAAGAAAAAAGAGTGTCGAATCACAAATTAAAAATCTGCGTCTCAGGATTGCAACATGAATAATACAACATTAATGCTGTGTCGTATTAATGAGCAAAAGCTCCTTTGTAAATAGGTTGCACCTGACGGACTCTCCATTAAATATTCTCCACAATCCATTTATAATTTGCCACATAATTATACTTGCAGCTAAACTGTGCTGTCAGTGGCTTACAGTGAGACAGCAGTTCTCTATCTTCGCATGCCGGAGCAGCTGTTATATTCGAAGCATGCGTTTCAGTGAGTTGGAGACTGAGGTAGAGACTGAGAGTCAGCATTTGTGTCATATCTCGTAAAGAGCACCAAGGCGACGTAACTGACTTTCAAACAGAGCTCTTTTCTCTCATGATCAGTTTGACTGTTGATGGAGGTGTGATAACAGCTCTCTATATATTTATATATATAAATATATATAAGTATATATCACTGAAATATTTATCAAAAAAAGAATTAGTCAGAGCTTCAAAAGAAAGGCTTCAATGATTCATGGAAAAATCCAGACAAACTCATTCTCTATTCTTTCTTTTTTAGTAACAACCAGCTTTTGCACAACTGTGGAGAAAACTCTCCACTGTTTTTGTTTTCATTCTCTTAAAAGGGGGGAGGGGTGTTGAGAGGTTAGGAAAAGGGAGTGTTGACTGCGGTAGAGAAGGGTGATTAGTAAAAAAGAATAATCAGAATAAATAACCAATAATCTTTTGGTTTGGTCATTTTTACCCACCAAAGCATTTACTTTGGTTTGTCGCCCGATCCACAAACACTTTGGAGGAGATGACATTACCGAAAGGCAGGAACATCTGCATCAGCTCTCCATCCCCAAACTCCTGAGGGAGGTGGTAGATGAACAGGTTGCAACCCTCTGGTCCTGCACACGGACACAGAGAGACGGAGAGAGAGAAGAAAAAAGAGACAGAGGGAAAGGCCAAAGTTAAGAGAAACGTAAAAGGTTGACCGCCACAGGAGGAGATTTTGTAAAGGAAGGAAGAAAAAGAAAAAGGACAACAGGAAAAATAATGACGGTAGAGCTGCAAATTTTAGTCATGTTGGTTGTTGGCTATTAAATTAATTGCCGGCTATTTGGATAATCGCTTGTTCAGTTTAGTAATTAAGCAGAAAAAAAAAGACAAAATTCTCTGTTTAAAGCTAATTTAAAAAAGAAGTTGACAGTGAATTAAGTTTCTTTGGGTTGTGGACAATACAACACATTTGATGATGTCATCGTCCTCTCTGGAAAACACTGATTCACATTTTTCACCGTTCTCTGACATTTTACAACCCAATTAACTAATCAATTAATTGAGAAAGTCATGAAAATGAAGGTACATGAAGGCAGAGAATGAAATGAAAGAAAAAAATAAAGATGCATGGAATAAAGTATTCCTTATGAAGGTTTAGTTAAAGGCCCCTCTTACTGTGATTTCATCCATAAAGGCACAATTTCCCACTAAAGTTTGAACAGTTGTGGTTATTTCAAGAGATTTTCTTCATTTGACTTCTTCTCTCTGATATTTATTTATAAGTCATTGCACCGATTAGGATTTAGTACCATTTAAACATTTGATCGAAACACATTAAAGCTTCGACAACGGATTAGTTGTTGACAGAAAATTAATTAGCTACTATTTGATAACTGATTAAAATAAGTTTGTCAAGCAAAAAATGCCTAGAAAATGTACTTGGCCACAGCTTCTTAATCCTTAGATTTTCCTCTTTTCTTTGCCTTCTGCGATAGTAGATTAATTATTATTTGTTTTGGATTGTTGGTTGGTCAAAACAAGACATTTTACGATTGTCAAGAGAATGTGATGGACGATTTGCAATTTTTCCTGACAACTCGAGGTCATTTCCTCTCCTGTCCTGTCTCCTTGCCACCTGAGCATGAGCAGCCAGTTTCATTTAATAAATAAGATCTAAATAAACAATACCTGTTTTAATGTTAAAGAAATAGAAAAGTAGGAAATAGAACCAAGTTTTTAGGGGCTTTAACTTTTATTTGGTGTTGTGATCGTCTACCCCGAAATATATTTCATTAGTATTAATCAAGAGATGCAACAAATAAGCAATTTCACTATTAAAAAGTCACAGATCTTTAAATGCAAAGGCTCAGCTACAGCAACTGTTTCTGCTCTCACTAACTTTTTAGTAGTTAGTTAAGAGTTGGACTTTCATTGTGATGTAGAACAAACGACAACAAAGCAGGAAAAGGAGCTTTGCACTGTGATCAATTCTCACCAAAATAACATGGAATCATAGGTGTGTTCTCTATCTAGTTACTAGTGAGTAAGTTAGTTAGTAAACTGCACCTTTAACTAACTTTTGTTCATCTTTGTTTTTTCTATTACTTTGTATTGTATTATATTATTTCTGTTTCTGAATGCAGCCAGTGATAAAAAAAAAGGCATGCAAGTCAGAATACAATAAAAACCTCAAACTAACAATGCTCATGCGATCTCACACCTCCATAACGGTTTAAAACAAATGAATGCATTATAATCGTGCAAACATCAAAAGCAGGATTAGAAATCAGAGTGAAATCACGTTTGGTAAACAGATCAGTGCCGAGCAGTTTGTCTCAGCATGCGGTTGTTGGCTGACAGGGATTTTTAGGGGCTCAGGTGCTGTTTTACAGTTTCAGCCGTAATGGAAAACTCCCAGGTTTCAGCACTCGCTGCTCTCAGCTGCCTCCAAATGAAACGACTACTAAATGCTTAAACGGCAACCTCTGGGATGCCACAGCTGTTAAGTGATTTGCATTGTTTGGTTTATTTTCCACAAGAGGGCAGTAAGGTCCTAAGCATGCGTCCCCAGTCTGGAGATCATTGAGTTCATGGGCAGGTTTACAGCTCAGTTTGAAACACTCAGTAATGGTAGTTAAGGAAGTTGCCCTACAGCCGTCAGAAAATCATAACCTGACTATGCGTTTTCATTCTTTTATAATCATTCAATTTTAAAACTTTCCTCCTCGGACTGTTTTGAAAGGATGAAGGATTACAGTTTAGGCCTAGTGAGTTCTCTCCTGTCAATTCAGATTGTGTACTAAACTCTGAATATTTTTACTCACAGACTGGCAAAAGGTGAACTCATGCCTGAGAACAAAGACAGGACTGTGAATGGCCTGGATATTTTTTAAACGTGGGTGTTTTTTTTTTTCCCAGGACCATATTGGCAGGCGGATTACACATGAACAGAGAAATAAATATGAATAAACGTTTGCAGCCTGCATGAATATTGAGTGAATGGTGTGTGTGTGTGTGTGTGTGTGTGTGTGTGTGTGTGTGTGTGTGTGTTACCTTCTCGTTGCTGCTGTGGAATGATGGGTGGAGGGTGGGGGAAGGCTTGGCTGATCTGGCCGTATGCAGCGGGGTAGGCTGCTGAGACACAGATACACGCACACACGGCGCGGATCAGATAACATGACCAGACAAAACACGCACACACACACACACACACACACACACACACACACACACACACACACACACACACACACACACACACACACACATGTGCGCACACACTGGGATACATACAAACAATGTGATATATGCAGGGACACAGCAGGCAATCGATCAGATAACAGACAATAGGGTCTATGCGCACACACACACGCACACACACACGCACGCATGCATGTGCACTGAACACAACAGAGAGAATAAATTGATGTAGTGAGACTGAAACACTTCATGTTACATGATCAAAATTCAAATTCAAACAAAGGAATCTTTTCCTTCCGTAATCCCCCTGTCTCTCTCTCTCTCTGTCTCTCTCTCTCTCTCTCTCTCTCTCTCTCACACACACACACACACACACACAAACACACACACATACACACACACACTCGCACAGATCAGTGCTGCTGTGAGAGTGACGGACAGACCTGCATACTGCTGGACTCCTGTGTAAGCCTGTTGGAGAGGATCAGCTGCAGTGGGACTTTGAGCTGCTCCACCAGAGACACAGAGGAGAATAAGAAGAAGAAGAGGGAGGAGGAGGAGGAGGAGGTGGTGGTGGTGGAGGGGAGCATGGATGGATGGAGGTGTATGTGTGTGTGTGTGTGTGTAGGGGCAGAGAGATGAGGCAGAGTGAGAGAGATGGAGGGGGAATGTAGATGGAGGAGAGGGCACGGAGGAAGGCGAGAGTAATATATAACAAGGGTGAGAGGGAGGAGGGATGGAGGGAGAGGCGATGGAGAGAAGAACAGACAGGAGAAGAAAAGCAGAAAGGTTAGAGAGGCGAACAGTGAGGTGTCAACTCGCTTCGCTTTCAGCATGTGAAGAACTGAATTCTGAATCCCTCTCTCTTTTGCTGGACTTTGTTACTCCTAAAGCATTTCAAAACTAGCTCTTTTTTTTTGGTCCCTCCCGGAGAAGCAGGAAAGTAAAACTTTGAGGGACCAAACAAAACAAAGAAAACAACAGAACATAACAACACGTTGCTCCACTGTCACCACAGGAATGGGAAATAAAAAAAGTGTCATAAACTTGTGAAGAAGAAATATATTTGGTTTCCTGACAAACTCCTGTGGTCACACATGTGGAACGAGACAATTACGACACAACACTGGATGCACCTGTTGCTATCACTTCACATGTAGGAGAAACAGTTGATTATTGTGGTTCCCTCAGTCTAAACACACTATTACTACCACAGATGCCACACTGGATAACTACCCATCTGTATACATTGTACATGCACATTAAATACACCACTGAGAAAACACACACACTTATGCACACACTTAACGCACACACACCGATAACCCCACTATCACGAAAAACCATAAAAAAATACTGAACACAACCGGGGACTAACAGCATCACTGAAAAACGGTTCAAACAGCCAGGAGAAAAAAGGAGAGAGGTATGGGCTCAAATGCGAGTCGGTACGTTTTTGAGTTAGCAAGTTATTCCAGAAGCCTGTGTTTGTGGATCGCCCTTTGGAAGACTGAGTTTGTGAGTGTATGGAAAGGATCTGCAGTGGTAGAAAACATGGGAATGTCTTAAAAAAAAGTCTGTGGGGGTCAGGATACATTAACAAATACATCTGAAAGGGGAAAGGAGCGAGGACAGATTCAAATAAGAAAACTGAAAATCAATGCTCAGAGTTCCCACACATGTGACACTTGAACTACACACACACATGAATTTAAAGGTGCACTATGTAGTTTTTGGTGAAGGAATTTTAATCAGAAGAGAAAGATCTTCATTCTTTTATGCCTTAACAAAGGACAACACACATTTTACTTTGTTTATATTTGGCGGACCCTGCCACCTTTCTAGTTTCAAAAAGTGTTGTGGGGAACTTATTGTCCTCTGAGAACAGATTGTTCATTCAGTTAAAGAAAAAATAAATATTTCTGAGTTTGTATTATTACCTCATTAATATTGTGACTTTTAAAATGATCCGAAACTACATAGTGCCCCTTAAAATTACAAGCTAACATTTTTAACTTAAATGTGTGTGTGTGTGCATGTGTAAATTCAGCGCCACACAGTACGGGACACTGAACTTTGAGTGTGTGGCGTGTTTTAGACAGTTTCCTGCTTTTAATCTTATTATTATTTTTCTACAACCACAATTCTTTTACATGAAAAACCTTGAGATTCTCATGCAGTTTTTCACAGGTTTACAAAGGGTAATATAAAACCACAGGCTTTGAAATGATTTCTGCACATTGTTTCACAAACCTGAATGAAAATCTTAGCGACCCTTATTTGAGCCTGTAAGGGTGGGGTAAAGGGGGCAAAAGGACGGGGGAGGGAAGAGGATGGGGAGCGCTACCTTCAGAGAGAGAAGAGAGGAAGCAGCCACCCTGAACCCCAAAACAACTCCGCGGAGCCACGCCCAAGCTGTTTTTCTCCGAGTCCTCCCTAAAAACCACCTCCTGCAACACTGGAGAGACAAAAGTGTGTAAAAAAAAAAAATAAATAACCAAAACGAAAAGAAAAGAAAAGGAAGACAGATTTTTTTTTCCTCCACCTCTTCACAGGCAAAAACCAGTGAGCTACTAGCCACGGCTCATGACACAAGCGCATACTTCGGCTCCAGCAGCCCATAAGCACCTTTGCCAAACACTCATCTCCCCGACATGCTGACTGTCTGTGGGCTACGTTCGCCTGGCCTCGGCCTCCTGAACATGCGTCAAGGCTATTCACGCCTGTAAGCCAGCAGCATGCACACTTTCCCATTGCGTGTGTGTCTACAAGGATTTAAACTAAGTCATGGTTTTACATAACAAACACTGTATTATGCATTATATTTTTCTGTATCTCTGCGAGTTATTTCGTGGGTCTGCATACGTGCCCAGGAACCCATCAGACTTACCAGGGTAATGGTGTATCCCGTTGGTGAAGACAGCCTCTGCAGGAGGCTGCCCGTTTGCCTGCGGGGGCGGCATGCCAGTAAAACCATTTACACTAATGGGGGAGGGGATGCTGGTCACCGTGGGGGCGCTGATGCCTGGAGGAGTACTGCCACCTGCGGCCACAGGGCAGACAGGCAAAGACAGAGAGAAACAGTAAGCTGTGGGTTTTTTTCCCCCCCCAAAGACATTATGGAGAAGTTTTGCTTCGACTGGCCACCTAGTATCTCTTGGAAATGTCAGAGGGGCCGGTCCAGTGGGCAAGTGAAGACACTAAATGTCAGGGCTGATTTCTTGTCCCAGTGTGGCCCTCACTGTGACACAACAGCCATTAGGTCTGAATCTGAAGACATATTGTACAAGAACACTGAAAACCGTGTTAGGGCTGTATTATGGGTAGCAATTATATATTTGTCTCAGATGATTGCATGTGATGCCACAATGCTTAATGTTCATTTTCACCACTTCAAGGCATCTAGAGCTTCTGACAGTATAGATTTTGTGTTAAAGTACTTGAATCCTTTGTTCCTTACTAATGTTTTTTTAACTGCAGTGATGTCTATCAAGGAACGTGCAGTTTTTTTCTCTTTCCATCTTAAACTGCTGTGACCACCACTTTTCTAAAGCATCTCATACTTTTTTTAGATCAGATTTTCACCATTTAATTTTCATGCCTGCAATTTAGAAGTCATGGATATTTTAATTGAGTAATTGACTAAGTAAAAAAAGAGATTTAGACACGGACACACATTATGTATGTGGTTTAGGATTAGGCGTTGTTGGTTGCGTGCCAATTGACCAATCCTAAAGCTCACCCTCTGAGCTCCAATAACAGTGGGGCAAGCTTGGTACCTGGATGAACCTGGGTAAAGTTATGAAGATGGTTAAAAGATGTCGCTGGGGGACCTGAAAAAGCGTCACTGGAAACCCATTGCGTGTTGGAGGCACTGTATTTGTTCTGTTCTCAAATCTGAAGACACATTTTGTCTGACTTTAGGAAAGAATTGGGCTGTGAGGTTGACCTCACCCTCAGCTCAACATCAACACCATCACCATCACAAAGATAACATCCCGATATAAAGTGACATTAAATTGATGCCACGATCTTCACGGCTACATCACCTTGTATGTAATCGCATCTTAGTTTAGCTAATGTTAGCAGAACGCTAACGTATGGCGCTTTGCTGCTGTTATGTTAATAGGAGTTAACCTGATCATCCGTTTTTATCACCAGCATCTGCCAGGTTTGCTTCCTCCTTATTTCTGTGATAATGTGAGAAGGATTTAGAAAATGAAGATTATTGTGGGAAACATCAAGGCCTCTCCAATGTTTGTCGAGACCGGAATGACTTGGCCTTGATTCGTGTTGTTTGCTGTGTTCATAAAACTTAACATTGTGGTCAGTTGATTTGAACAAATTGCTCTTTGCCTTGGCAGTAGGTGGTCAACACTAATGTATGTTCTGCACATTTCCCCGGCAGATAAACCACTGGTCTTTCACTGATGTTACCTGACGTGGGGGTCAGCGGTGCTCCTGGGAGGCCATTGATGGTGGCCATGTGCTGCATCTGGGCAGCAGCAAAAGCCGCCATTGGACTGAGGTAACCTCCCTGGCCCACAGATGCCATCAACGCCGCCTGCTGCTGCACCTGCACAGTGGAGGAGAGGTGATTATGAGAAGGGTTGAGAACAGTGGGGGTATAAAGAGGTATAAAGGAAATGAGGTACAGTGGAGAGGCCTAAAGTAGAGACTACTGGATGGAAACCAGGTTTTGAATAGTGATGGGAATTACAGCTCTTTGAAGGGAGACAGATCTTATAGCTCCTGTCCTCTCCGAGAGCTGCTCATCTTTCTTTTTTCCTCTTCCAGGGGCGGGGGTTATGAGATTTATCTCTGAAATGATCACTAGGTAAGATTTGGATCAGACGTAAACTGAAGACATCCAACCAATATCATTTCATTTTGCATGCGTGGGCTCTTTTTAGCAGCACTAAATCGCTTGTTTTACCAGAACTAATGTCAATGATCTGCACTGTAAACAGCAAGACTGAATTAACTAGTCAGACTGAATGTATTAAAGTTTAAAACACTCAAAATGACCTAAATTAAGAGTTTTGATGTTATGTAAAAGACGTGACTTTATTATTTTGCAGAGAATCTATTGAAGTTAGCATGCTAACCTGATAGCCCTTGCCCGTCCTTTCTCATAATACCCCTTCAAACTCCAAGTCCAGACCACTAGCTGCAAGGCTAACTGAGCTATCTAGCTAACAGCAGCTGCAGTTAGTGACAGTTAGCGGCTGCTCTGGTGATCTGCTGCCCCTTATTTGTTTGAACGATGCGAATTTGCCAGATCTTTCATATAGCACTTTTAATATTGTCACTGTTTATGTAGGACAAGCAGTGAAATCTGAGGAATGGCTCTAACTTCTCATTTTTGTATCAATCGACATCACGTCTGTGGGGAAACACAGTGTTCCTAAATGAAGGTATCTCATCATTTTTAGCTATGTCAGACTCATGTGAGCTGGACTTGAGCGCTCCATTTCGTCTCCGTTTTTCATTGAATAAATAACTGTGGATGTGAGAAAAAAGAAAAAGAAACGTTCTGCGGGGCGTCTTGCCTGAGCGTAGGCTCCGTAGGCTCCAAACTGCAGGGCCATAGGGTTGAAGATGCCCATCTGACCAGCCATCTGCTGCATGCGGCGGATGGTGCGCTCCTTATCCGTGTCGGCGAACTTCACCACCAGACTGGATGAGGCACCCTGTGCGCACACCCATCCACCCACCCACACACACACGTGCCAGGCCGTACATGTTAGTGTGCACAGAGAGAAGCATGACATAAGCTTGTATCTGCGCTACACACATCCTTTCCTGCCGAGGCAACCGCCTCACAACTATAGCTGGCGCCCATTTGCCCTGGAATAGTTAGGATGGATCATATTTAAAGGATAAATCTCCTTACTGGGATTAATAAAGTATAACTTAACTTTAAGAAGGTAATTAAGTGCTACGTGACTCATCTCGCTACGTGACTCACCTCGCTCACATAAATCTACGTGCTAACTCACACACACACACACACACAGTTATGGTGTACTCACAGGCATCGTCTGGCTGCCGTGTAGTGCACTGATGGCTGCCTGAGCTTCAGCGTGAGAGGAGTATTTTACAAATGCACAGCCTAAAGAAAGAGGGAGGAGAAAAAGGAAGCAGTGAGAACAAAGGAGGAAAAAAGTTTGCCGAAGAGTAGTGTATCATTCTGTATCACATTATCACGTTTCTTGCAGCATTACAGCAACAAACATTTAGCCAGCGAAGGCCTCTCTGCTGAGGAGGTTTCGCATCAGTGTTGATCGACGCTCAATACGCGGGCTAAACATGCCACTCTGACACCATTAACAACTTCGGGATCCTCTGATGGGGCTTAAAATGCCACAGCATTCTGGTGTCGCTCGCTATTGACAAGCCCCGTTGATGAATTTGAATGATCAAGTTCCCAGTAATTATTGAGCTAAAGCCCACTTAGCCGAGTAAGCTGGCTGATGAGGCCTTGTTAATGGAGCTTCACGGAGGAATCAGAATGATCAAGCCCACTGTAATCATCAGGCTTAGTTATCATCGGGCCTCATTGATTGGCTGCTAAGCCCACTGATGAACTTCATGCACCGAACTTGTGTAGCACTCTAACAACATTTCGGAGGGACATTTTTTTTTTTTTTACTGGCATGACATGAAGCCTGCTGGTTGATCAAGAAGGTCGACTTGTTTTTTTTTCCGTTATCGGAGCTGTAAGGTTAATGGGGTTCATCTGTGAGGGGTTGCTTGGTGTATATCTCTCGTCCCCGCGGGCGAAGCTTTCAAAGGGCGTTTACTGTCCGAATTTACAGAATCTACACTATTCTTACGTAAGCGCTCCTCTGATGGTGGCGAACCAGCCTGCTTTGACAGCACTCAACATGGAGCGTTTAAGGGGAAACTTTGCAAAGTCACCGACTTTGAAAGGCCACATCATTTCTGTGCAGTAGCCTGTGAAAAAAGTCTGCCAGCTCAAAGTCATAAACGGCTATAAACTCACCTTTGCTGTTTCCGTCGGGACCTCTAAGGATGGTGCATTCCTCAATGCTGCCGAAGGACTCGAAGAGGCGCCGCACGTCATCTTCTGACTGTTGCTTGTTGAGCATGCCGACAAAGAGCTTTCTGTCTTCTAAAAGGAAAAGGAACAGGTCACGATAAGACGATCAGAGATGCCTTATGATAATAAACACGCGCTTTGTTCACTGAAAAAGCAGCGTTTTTCTCAGCCTTAGCTGCACGCTAAAAACATTTTGTGATAGCTTTTAGACATTTAGATCTCAGTTTGGTTTGACTGAAGTGATTGACTTGAAGCAATTCTACACATTTCTGAGTATTATTAAAGGGTAGGTCCACACATCTTATTTATTAAAGTTTGTTTACAGGTATGGAGGAGTACTACTGTATATGTAAATAAAGTAGTATAAAGCATTTTGCAGCTGGAGATAAGGCTCCACGTAATCTGATAAATTACCCCCAGTGATGTCACAGAGGGGATTAAGTTGCATTGTGGGTAAAGTAGCCACCATATTTTTTTTTACAAAGCAGTCCAACAGTCAAGCATAATGCTCCTTTAACACTTTTGGTCTCATTGTTTAAAGACAATTGATCAAACCATTTTTATTCCACACGTTATCTCCCATATTATTATTACTTCCTTTTCAAAACCTGGCACCTACCTTACCCACAATGCAACATAGCCACAGAGTGACATCACAAGATAATTTATCAGATCACACGCAGCTTCCTCTGGAGCCCCCCAAGAGTTTTTTTTTACTACTTTTGCCACATACGCAGTAGTACTCCCCAATACCTATACAAACATTGGTGGAGTTACCCGTTAACTAAGGGTACACGATCATATATAGGTGCCCAGCCTGGTTTGGAGAACATCAGCAATGTAGTAACAATTAAAAATGTTCATGACAAGTCACAGAGTTTTAGATGTAGATGATTTTTCATTACATCAAGCATATAGAATTTGAAACTTAACTTAAAAGAGAAAGGCACTAATTAAGCAGTCTTCACTCATTCCACGTTCAGTGGAGCTCGCTTGACAGTGACTGTAGAACAATGTTTATCATAGATGCAGCAGCTGCAAATCAAAGCTTTCAAAATAAAGCGTGTTTCTCCTGCCATATATTTTAATTATAATTAGTTACCGAGCCGTTTTGAGCATCTGGTTTTCTGTTTTTAAATAATATTTTACACCTGTGTTTCCATACAAATTTATAGTTGAAGATGAACTCATGATCAAGTCAAGAAAACCTTTTCCTGCGAAGTGTTGATCCTGTGGGAACACAGTTGGCACTCTGCCCTCAGCGTGAACCCCGTTCGCAGCTGCTCTCGGTACAGCATCTCAAAGTTTGTCTGATGCTAGCAACACAATGCTCGCTTGCTGATCTGTGTTTGCAGAAAACGGCCTTTATAATCTTGTACATCGCTTTGTGACACATATATTTTACCTACAGGCAGTCCGAGCTCCAAACCTGTTTGTCTTACAGCAGAGCAGCTCAGTATTTTAGATAAGAGGCTAACGTGATTCCTCACTCAGTGAATGCTGTGGTTATCAAA